>PNEQ01002306.1:23389-64943 GCA_003012365.1 Medauroidea extradentata | reverse complement strand
AAAACTTTCACTGCTCAGAGATGATGGTATCGCGGAAATTTTTTGTGCCAACAAATCCTTGAAAACACTGTAGTGTCATGGACATGTGTGATTGGGTGATACGCGTCTGACATTACGTCCTGCCTGCAGACCAATACATACATCAAATATTACAATAGCGGGATTCTTATTGGCTCAGTCAAATAGAGGAACAGCTGTACGTACAAGCGAAATCCAGTAACATTTTCATGAGCTGAACAAGCGTTGAAACCAAACTAACTGTCTTGTTTTTCCGCGATAAACCCTCATCTTTATACCAATACTGTTTAGGAGGTTTTTTTGTACAGCGTTTAGCGTCGCAGTAGTCATATTCTGATTCGCACAGTCAAATGAATGACGCCTCTGCACAAAAGCACGCTGCCAACAACTTTGGATAGTTACGATGGCTCAACGCGGGAAAATTTGACCGTTTGATGGGTTTCAACGCACACTGTAAAAAAACTTTCTTAAATGTTTAGGAAATTATTATCCCAGACGCAGTATGGGACAGTTACCATACTTCAGTTTTGTAAATATGCAAATTTTTACAGTTGTTACAATACAAGTCCGGTAACTTTAGTATGCATTTGACTGTTTTCAAATTAGGTTTGGTGGTGCTACCACGGATGTCTGGGAAACACTTCTACAATACCTACTTTCTTAATTATCCTATACGCACGTCTGGTAAATTACAAACTATTTTTTAGAGTGCACGTTTAGCTTTCCAGAATATTAATGGCTTTCACTTGTACGTGGAGCTGTTGCCCTATTTGACTGAGCGGATAATAATGCCGCTATTGTAATGTTTAATGCCTGTTATTATTATTATGTAGATACCTACGTTGTGTGAGACGTACAGCATTCAAACATATGTGTTACTATAAGCTATTACGGGTTCAAGGGTATGTTGCCCCAAATCATTTTTTGTTATATACCATCACTAGGGACCCTGGTTTTTCGCGAAAAGAATTTTGCCTCACTTTGTTTCAGTGCTGTACGTGCACACCTGCAGTTCTGCTTCGTGGTCAGGGATTGGATATTTTAATTCTCTTGGGATTCTTCCGGCAAATCACAGCCGTGAAGTCTTGCAGAGACTTTATTGTAATTGGCTTAGTCAAATGACAGACACACTGCCAATAAACATGAAGCAAAATTGCAGATGTGTACGTAAGGCACTGAAACAAAGTGGGGCAAAATTCTTTTCGCGAAAAACCAGTGTCCCAAACGATGACCTCTATTTATGAATTAGAGACACAGATATTTACGTAGGGCGATTAAACAAATTAGTGCGAAAATTTTCACAAAAAGTCAGTACCTCTACATGTCTTCGAGGCAAGTGTTTCCCGATGTTTTCGGCTGCTGTATTTGAGGTTCTCCTGTAGCGGATTGTCGTCTTGGTCAATCTGTTCCACCTGAAGTAAGAGTGACCAACATTCAAATGTATAAAATGTAATTCTCTATATGGATTTAACTGTCTGTGGACGGTTAGTTCTAACACTTTTAGTATTGTTTGCATTTCACCAGCACTTAAAAATGTTGAAAATAAATAAAAGTTTAATTATTCAATATTGTTCTTTTATTCCTACATAAATTTGTATTCAATGGTAGAATTTTTATGCTTAGGGATGCCTGGTTTCGCGAATGATTTCTACACCAATTTGTTTCAATGCTTTATGTGGACATATGCAGTTCTGCTTCTTGCTTATTTGCAGCGTTTTTTTGTCTAGAGGCACTAATTGTTTGACTGTGTCAAGTCAATGGACGACTTGAAGTACACGCCCTCTGACGTCACACCGCAGGGGGAAAGTACTGTGGGAAACAAAGCTTGTTTACAAACATGCTGATTTGTTAGTTGGTATTAGCAGAAAGTAAAAATGTTGTGCACTCATAGACTTGCACGCAAGAGTAAAACATATTAGTTTAAATTCCATGGTTAAGACACGCAAATACAAAAGATTAATGTTTACATGAAAAAGTGACAAATTCCAAACAAATAATCAATTTTCTTGACATACATCTCATCCGGGACAAGTGAAGCCAAACACCTGTATGAAGATTATGTTCGGTTGCGGTATCCATAGAGGTAGGAATTATATCACACACCAGACTGAAGCTCCACCTCTTTTCAAGTCGTCCATTGTAATAAGAATACTGCGCCATCACACATCTGTGATTAGCTTACATAACCCCAAGACACTGAGAGTTATAAGACATCAAATAATTGGCCACAGTTAGGAGCCCCATTCTATACCTAAGAAATTGAGTTGGGGAATTAATTGGAAAATGCATATGTAACCATTCTGGCAGGAAATAACGTGAGATTTAACAAAACACACTTTAAAAACTGCCGAAATATCCGTTAATAGCCTACTGTGCATCAAAACCTTCCAAAACAATATAAAGTTTAGAGACCCGAAAAATTCGCCTTTTTCTTTCAGGCACAAGCTAGAATTACAGAAACTGTCAGTTCTTGCTAATTCCACAATTGGCCGTTGACTTATTTGAACCATATTATGAATAAAGGAACCAAGCACGATATTTGATTATTCTTATATTAGTAGCAAATACGTTAATTTAAAACTTACATACATTAATAAATTATATTTCCTTGTACGGAATCATGTTCCGCAATTTTGTCATGCATGCAATTATAATTAAATGCAGGTTTTTATCATCGAACCTATATTTCCTTAGTTGCATCACAACGGCACTTGGTTCTTTTATGCATAAAATGGTTCATTTAACACCGCCTTGAAGTCGATGAGCCAACAATTAAAGTATAACCATTGCGGGCCCATTTTACTGCGTCAGCGAGCAGCCAATGAACAGATGTTGTCTACTCGAGGACATACATATTCTTGAAGGCTAGCCTACAGATCAGTGAACCGGCGAATTTTTCCGGTCTCTATGAAGTTATATATGTATTCAAATGAATGCGTAAATCTAATTTAGCGTTGTTTTTTGACGAAATACTAGACCGCCAGCTGTTACACGTTCGCATGACGTCTCCCATTGGCTGACAATGTCGTAGCCTACAGCAAAGCTCACTTCTTACTGACAGTTAAAAGTCCAACAGTAGAATAGCCAATACTTTGTAAATGGACTCATGACATAAAGGCTCGTGTCCTATGACATATAAATTGTATTCGGGCAAATACAGAGCGTTGCAGATTAGTTAATCATGAAATAATGACTCGGATTTCGCATACGATTTCCGACTTTTGTAGATATTTTATGGCTTAATCGCGTGAAGTGAAGGATTAATTTTTAAGCAAACTAGACCGTATTCACCTTTATAACACTATTATCCGCTTCACCTGCATGTATGAATGAAATAGAATATTTCAATTCAATTTCCACCCACTTCCAAGCATCCGAATTATTTGAAATTTTCCACACACATTAATAATCGATCACAATACAATAGTTTCACACCTACGGTTTGGTATTCTTGACCATTGTGAAAAAATAATCAAGTACCTTTTTAATTAAGTTTTTCACACATTTCAAGGCGTCCGAATTATTCGAAGTTTATAACACTTATTAAGAATCTGTGGCAAAAATTAAAACAATTTTACAGCCATAACATAGCATTTTGACCAATTATAAAAAGAATAAATCATGCTGCGATAGCAAAATATTTTTTAATTGAAATTTTTTGACAAATTATTTTTGAATTCTTAGTTTTATCTTCAATTTCGTCTTAACACATTTTTATTTTCAAAATTGTTGGTCTTAAATGTACGTACATATGAATGAAATTAATATCTTTAAAACTTAATTTTTACCCTCTTGCTGTTGTACGAATAATTGAAAGTTTAGCACACGTTTAAAGAATAGACGAAAATACAATAATTTCATAGGTACGGTACGATTCTCTCATCCATTAGTAAAAACATGCCATTTTGCATAGACATAAATGTTTTGTGATTAAGAATCTTTTAAGTGAAGTGGAAAGATTTTGGTCAGCAATTAACATCAACGTCTTATCGCTGGTGAGAGGTGACATGAAATGAATATTGATCAGTGTCGGAATAGATAGGCGGCGGAAACGGGAGATCCCCGTAAAAAACCCGCCGAACAGCGGCATCGTCCGACACGTTTCACGCATGTGAAATTCAGAGGACCGACCCTGTCGGAACAAAATCATCGAAGAAACCAGTTTGAAATAAATCATTAGTTACATCTCGTATATTGTAAGAATAAAAAACTAAAATTAAATATTAGTAATAAAATGTGGCAATACGAAACAATACGTTGAATATAATCTTTAAACGTAGCCTAAGTATTTTGTTCAACAGCGATGCGATGTTCAACAATTCAGAATAATGTTTTTTTTGTATTATTCTATGGTAAGCATAAAGTCACTAATAAAAAAAAATCTCTTTGATATAAAAATAACGGTACCGAGCTGTCTACTTACTTTTCATAATGAATACCATTAAAAATAGCAAGATATTAAACATTTTAGACATCAAATATCAAGCATTTCATACATTTTTAGAATAAAAGTTAATTTTCTGGTCGATAACGTTATTATAATATGATGCTCATTCAAGGAAAAATGTAGGTATTATTAATTGTGGGACAAGATCAAAATCTTAATGCTTAAATAATATTTTCAACTGTTCAGTTTACATTTATACAAAAACAATTTTTTATTCAGTTTTTTTTAACATCAAATATAACTGTTAAAGTTTATTTGAACAAATATTACTCAACTAAAGACATATATAATTTTTTTTAACATAATGTTAGATTACTGATGTTAAGAATACCTAACAGATATTGTAGTGGCAAGCGTCAAGAAACACAATTTTCTTCAACATGCTGTGGGGGAGTATTTAATAACTATACAAATTGAAATTTTTCCTTAAATATACAAATCTTATATTAGAAAACAACCCTTAAATAAGTTACGAAGTGAATATCTCACGTTATTCCAATAACTCAAACAAAAAATTGCAAATGTTTTAATAGTACGCTAATTATTTTTTCTTTGAAATTTTGAGCTTATAAATTAACTATTATAAAAGATATTGAATTTGTGATATAACGCTTACACATGAATTTTTAACATAAATACGTTTTTATTAATATTTTTTATATACCAGCGAAAAATTCCGCAGTACTCTTAAGGTGTAGAATATAAACTTGGTAAAGCGAACAATCTTCTTTCCAAGGGAATGGATACTTTCTATATATTTTAAAAATCCTAGTGGTTGCTACATGCGAGTATGTCTAATGGTTTCTGCTCTAAAAGATAACCGGTCATAATATGTAACACAGAATTTTGAAATTGTGCAATGAAGATTTGTTTTTAGTCTGAATTGTTTTTGGGGAGATCTGTTTTACAGAGACACAAAAATAAAACAAAATTATATGCACTCGTGTTTTATGCCATTCTCTGTTTGGAATTAAGCAGACGACTTTTATTAACACCAACTCCTCTAACCCAATATACTGTGTGTATGGAAATTTTAGAACTGCAATAATTAAAACATGAGATTTTATTAGTACACCATTTATCCCAAACACAATATATAATCAAGAATATGTTAAGTTTTTCCATTGAGAGTTCTGTGAACTAAAAATGCTCATAAAGGATTCACAAAACTCCTTTCTGCATGTCCAACAAGAATAATTTCAATTTATGTAGACTACTAGATAAATCACGGAGGAATATTTTCCTGCAAATTCTGAAAAATACTATCCAAATGTGTTTGCTACATTTAACTTAAAAAGCTTCATTTTATGGACAGTTGTTATCCGGTCATATTTCGTTTTAATGGTTTAATACTTTAAAGGCATTCCAACGGTAATAGAATCCAAATATAGATGCCAATTTGAGAACCGTCTGTATGTAACATGTGCGCTTACAGTCAGGGGTTGGAATTCGACCAAAACCCGAATAACAGAGCGAAGCGATATAGGCCTACTACTCATGGAGAAGCAAAAAAGAATTTCAGATGATTGGGTAGGGTGGAAGGGAGATGTTATTTGAAAAAAGTAAGAGGGGGATGGAATTGGAAGGGGTAGGAATGGTTCGAATTCTGCCAACCGCAAAACTCACATTCCTGCAACTCCTCCACTACCACAAATTTTTCTCCTTCCATTGAGTCTTCCTTTACAGTTGCAGGAACCGGCCAAGAGCATTGAGGAAAAAATCCTCTGTACAATCCTAGAGGAATTCATGCATACAAGTTACGTGCAAAAGTATTACTGGGGAAATATTTAAAAATTTGTTCATTGGGGGTAGAGGATGGGAGTGAGTGAATGACAATAACGGTGTGTATAAAATCATAATTTTATATTTTAAATATCTAGTGTTGATTTTGTGGACTGTACTTGGTAGTACAGTTTCCTCTTACGAAACAGTTTTTGTCTGCATAATTTTGTTATATAACGGTGCGTCAAAGTTAAAATTTGCGTGACACGCTGCCCTGTAAACAATGAAAACTAAGTGACTTACTTAAGTGATATAATTGACAGTGAAATATCATGCCACGGGCTACGCTTTTGCAATCACACAACGTAACGTTATGAACCTTTAAGGGATAGTGTTAGACAATTGTACTGTATTTTAAGTTATTGAGCCACATAATTTATTAAAATTGTATTATCAAAATTTTCTTTCCGACAAAGCATAGGATATATTCTTGGTAAACTGCTTGACATAAATAATAAGGGAATCTCTCCTTAATTTGTCATGCAGAATCATTGCAAGAAAATTCTTGAATGTTAAATTACAATTATCTTGCAATGATTCTTACAAATTAAAAAAAAATAATTTATCTTATAAAGCAAGCAGTTTACCAAGAATATATCCTGTGCATTGTTGAAGAGAAAATTTTGATAATACAATTTGAATAAATTTTGTGGCTCGAAAACTGACAATACAATAAAATGTAACACTTCCCGCTTAAAATATCGCACAAGTACAGGGGAAAGTGGCAAGTTCAGCCATTTTTAAAATTAAAAATTATTTATTGTGAACTTTTTTTAAATTTATTTATTTAGCACATGGCATGTAATTTCACCGTGAATTATTTCGTTCAAGAAATGGACTGGTTTTCACTATTCACATGGCTGCGTTACAGGCAAAATCTTGTTTTTAACGCAACGTTGTGAGAAAACTCTGCAAGCTAATATTGTTTTAATAAGAAGAAACTTAACCCACACATGTCGTCTGCACAGGCCCGTCGACAGGGTGGAGAAAGTGTATATTTGTACCGGGCCCCGAGTCTTACGTGGTCTCCGGAGGGCCCTGGACGTCTCCAGTTCAGGGAAATCAATATGATTCGGTAATTTTCAAAACATTAACTGAAAACTCGTAAATACACATTAAAAAATGTGTACATTTACAAGGAAAATATTGTAAACTAATATCAGAACGTAATAAGTCAGACAATGAAAGTAAGATGTCAGAAACCTTTTAAAGTGGTTACAAATATCGTAAACACCTTAGCGAACTAGTAAAATAAACGTTAATGAGCAAATTTTTTCGATTTGAAACAAAATAAACCCAAAAGACCTGACAAATTTTACAAAACATTTCATAATTTTATAAAAAGAAAAAAAAATTTTGGAAACTAGATTCCAAATTTTTTTTTGTAACACTACAAAAAAGTGTTGTCAACTTAACTAGATGTTAGCTGTAAATATACAGAATTTGTTTGTATATTTACATAAATGTTTGTAAACATACAAAGAAGTTTGTAAAAATACAATTTTTTTGTAAATTTTATAAAAAAACTTAGTAGTGTTACCAAAATCTCTTTTTGGAAACTGTTTTCCAAAAAATTTTTTTGTAAAAGTACAAATTTTTTTTTTTACTGTGCACGGCAGTATGAAAGTGATAAGAAAATAACTCATTAAAATGGCCGAGGCCGAACCAGCCCATCCTCTGGTAGGGCCCGCCCGCTATACGTCATTGCCTGACTCACTGCCTCCGGTAAACACAATAGCACGAACCACATTACAGAATACTCTACACTACACTCCAACGGTCAGGCACGGGCACGACCTACAATTACAAAAATAAACTACACTCTGTGGCAGTAGGGTTGGTAGCAATGCAATAGTCGTTAGGTGCGAAGGGGTTTAATGTTTGTTTGCTCGCGTCTTCGTGTGAGCGCAGAGGTGTTAGATGGTTAACTCCAAAATCCTGGTACTGACACAACAAAAAAGCTGGTACCTTAAACAAAAACCTGGTACATAGTCAAAAAATTTTGCAAGTTCTTACAAGCACGAAACATATGAAGAATTAAAACATGTCTTATGTCTTTTAAGAACAAAATATATTGAAAATGTTCAAAGAATACTTCTAGTTAACAATATATCACAGGTTCACGTCTACCACAGATGTTAGCTAAAGAGAACGCAAGTACGTGTTGTCAACGCCAATGCCCAACCCGTGGAAAAGCTTGGATAATGCAACTATATGCGCAGATTTATGCTCAGAATTCAGGAGAAGTTGTGTCACAGAAAAAAAAACTTTTTGTGTAGAAAGGTCCTGCTGAAAATACGGTTTAGGCCTATTTATGCATTTTAATACAATTGAATGCAAAATTATGAAATCCTGATACTTTCGCGTTCCAGGACGAAAGTATCCTGGTACATGATACAGCACACTGAAAAATGGAAGTTGTACCAGGATCCTGGTACGTCTAACACCCCTCAGACCTTGTTGTTCTTCGATAACGGACATGAAGCGAATACAGCAGACCCACTCAGTGGTTGAGTCATATTTCATCACCTGCTGGCTGGAACGACACGCGAACTCTGCCATTTAAGGGTGTTAAACTGCGATAAAATCATAGTTTTATGTTTATATGAAATAGTTTAAGTTTCGTAGACGATACTTGTGAGTACAGTTTCCTCTTACGAAACCATTTTAACACGCATAGTTTTCTCATAACGTTGCGTCAATGTCAAAATTAGCATGTTCTGCTGTCATGCAAATAGTGAAAACCAAATGATTTATGTAAAATGAAATAATTCCCAGTAAACTAACATGCCACGGGCTACGTAAAGAAACATTTTTGAAAAATCCTGTGAGCAATTTTATATTTTAAAAAAAATTGCTGTATTTTCATCTTTTTACCTGTCCTTTTGCAATTTTAAAAAAAAATTGAAATTATTACATTATGGTATTTTATATTCTTTACTGCGTAGCTCATGGGACGTAATATCACAGTGAATTATTTTAATCAAGTAGGTAAGTTGGTTTTCACAATTTACATGGCAGCAAAACAAGCAAATTTTGACTTTATCGCACCGTTATGAGAAAACTATGAAAGCTAAAATTATTTTGTAAGAGGAAACTGTACTCACAAGTATCGTCTACAAAACCAACACTATTTCATAAATATATAAAATTATGATTTTTTCGCACTTACCTTAAGCTACCAAAATACCACGTAACTGTATTTTGCTATTTATATGAATTACGTTTTTATCTTTCGAATTGTTTAGCTCAGGTAAGATGAACAAAGAAAATAATTTTATTTTCAATAGTGTTTGCTTCCGTTGTAGCAATTTTAAAGCAATATTGATATCATGAAACTGTAAGACTCACTTCCGAAATATATATTAACAGTGTATAGCTAAATAGCTATTTTTTTTAATTTTTAAGCTATTTATAGAATGAGGCAAGCAGTTAATTTTAAAGGCTTTAATACCATGCTCGCCATTTTTTACTGTTAATGTCAATAACCGGAAGTTTTCTTAATTAAATGTTACGGAGAGATTCAACATTGTTCGAGTTATACTATGCACAAATTTGTTTATGCATCTTGTAATATAATACACCATCATCTGAAACATCTCAAGCTTGATTTCGGCTTTCTTTCGTCATTTGCGATGCGTTGTGATCCACAATCTAAATAACTGTGTAGTATAGCTGCCAACTGGTACGTTACTAAAAAAAAATAATGTACAAATTGTAACACATTTGTGTTCAGGGCGCGGTATACTGCAATTTTCATCACCATTAGTTTATTTTTTATTTGCACCAGATATTTTTTTTCTTATTTAAGAGACAAAATGTGACTAAATTTGGCACTTATGAAATTTGTTTACCTCTCATAGTTTTCGCGTAATGGCTTGTTAACGTCATATTTTGCATGTTTCCGTTTTAACGACTACACTAAAACCATCTGATATACCAAACTTAAAAAAATCACAGAGGATAAAGACATTGCAGGCTACAATGTAATGCTCATAAAAATGAAGAGTAAAAATAATTTGAATTAAAAAAAATGCAGAAATTGAAAATACAAATTTTAAAAATTCAATAATTTTTATAAATGCAAATAATTGTTATTATTTATTTTTATGAGCATGAAATTGTAGCCTGTAATAACTTTATCCGCTGTGATTTTTTTGAGTGTGGTATATCATTTGGTTTTAGTGTAGTCCATAAAACGGAAACATGCAAAATATAACTTTAACAAGCCATTGCGCGAAAACTATAAGAGGTAAAAAAATTTCATAAGAGTGAAATTTAGTCACATTTTGTGTCTAATACAAGAAAAAAATATCTGGTACAAATAAAAAAAAAAGATGGTGAAAATTGCGGTATACTGCGCCCTTAACGTATCTATTCTTAGTAATCGATACGATTTAACTTAAAAAAAAAATTACGGTTGCTAAGTATAAAATATAAATTAATTTGTTTGGTTTTGGTAACATGAATGTTGCCTTTGTTAAAATAAACGGTAAGGTAAAACATTAATATTATTTTTATCAGAAAGAGATTTAATCAAGAGTACGAAGACACGCGTGAAGGCGGCCCGGAAATATTTGCTTGTGAATTGCGATGCATTCCCGCCTTCAGTCTGAGACTCGGCTGGTCGGAACACCAGATGCGAATGTGAAGTTCGCTGGAAAAGAGAAGACTGCACACCAGTTCAGTGACTTGCGTCTAGAAGCTATGGAGACGCTTCATTGCAGCTTTCGCACTTCTAGGCTCTTAACATCGCAAAATACATTCATCGCCACTTCTAAAAATTAACACTCGAACCCTTACACCACGGGGGAAGTGGTCCAAACAACAGCTACTAAAGCTGTACTGTTGTCCCTTAAGGGCGCTATCTACCACAATTTTCATCAACGTTATTAAATTTTTTATTTGTACCAGATTTTTATTTCGTATTTTAGACACAAAATGTGACTAAATTTGGCTCTTATGAATTTTTTTTATCTCTAATAGTTTTCGTGTAATGCCTTGGTAAAATCATATTTTGCATATTTCCGTTTTAACGACTACAATAAAACCAACTGATATACCAAACTAAAAAAAATCAGTGTAGATTAAGATGTTGCAGGCTACAATGACATGCTCATAAAATTAATTTAAAAAAATTATTTGCATTTTAAAAAAAAATATTAAATTTTTTTAATATTTATTTTTAGTTTCAGCAATTTTTAATATTAATAATTTTATATTTTTATGAAATATTGTTAGTTTTGTATACGATACTTCTAAGTACGTGTTACTCTTACGAAACTATTTTAGCTCTCCTGGTTTTCTCATTCAAAATTTGCTTTTTACGCTGCCATGAATATAGTGAAAACCAACTGACATACTTAAACTAAATAATTCACTGTGAACTTTCATCCCGTGAGCTATGCAATAAAACTTTAAAATAACCTACAACGTAATATTTTAAATTTAAAAAAATCGCAAATATAAAGAAAACTGTTGCAAATTCGCTAATTATTTTAATATACAAAAGCAACTCACGGGATTTTTCTTCAAACATTTTATTACGTAGCCCATAGTATATTATTTCACTGTTAATTATTTCACGTACCGTAAGTCAATTGGTTTTCACTAGTTGCACGTTAACAGAACATGCGAATTTTGACTTTGACGAGCCGTCATGGGAAAACTATGAGACCTAAAATAGTTTCGTAAGAGGAAACTGTAATCACAAGTTTTGTCTACGAAACTAATACTATTTTTTATAAATATAAAATTATGACTTTATCGCACTTGAACACTTTAGTATCAAAATTGCATATGTTTTACAAAACGGTATTAGTTTGTGAAGGCCTCCAACATTTCTGTCGACGGCCCTGCGTCTACAAAACTAATACCACTCCCGTCATTTTGGTCTCTAAAACTTTTTATTATAGGGCAACTGCAGTCTTATAGTATTTTCCCTTTCGCAAAGCAGACATTTTTGAGTCCCTTCAGAAACGTTTTAGCAGGGTTTTACTGGTTGAACGTACAGTATGAAACCGTTAAATTTCAAATGAATGCATTGAAACGATTGACAATAATATCACAGAACATTTTTAGTAAATAGAAGTTTGCTTTGAAAATATTATTTATTTAAATTTTCGCAAAAAAATATATTGTTGCGGAATTTATCTACGGCATCGGTCAACATGTTCGATTAAGACATCTGGCTCGCCAAAAGATATACAAGTGATAAATTAAATAGTTTGTGCAAACTAAATATGTCAAAATTACTAACGTAATATATCATGATGTTATCATTCCTTAGTTCACAGGTCATAACTTGTTGCTTATAGTACCTGTGTTTATCACAAGTCAGTATCTAAATAACATCACTCCCTTCAAGAAAGGTGACATTTTCGACTTTTAATATTATTTGAAGTATTTGTACTCATAAATTAAATGTAAGCGTTTAAAATGTAATTTCACAATAACTAACATATTTGCAAATGATATACATAACGTTCACATGTGCTTTCTAAACAAATAATAAACCCACAATGTAATTCAATAAATATTTTTGCCCATTTTTGGTAAAGATGAATAAAGCTGAACTTCAGGAAATTAAGAGCCTTAATTTCTAAATTTGATTTACTAGCGTTGCACACAGAAGTTAAGGAATAATAAGGGTAACATAACGCGCAAACCTAGTATAAAGTTTCCCAAAATATTCAAGGCTCTGAACTGGAGCGCAAAATTTGACTTTCTGCTGAAAATATGGCATCCGAGCGGCTGTGATATCGCTATACATGAGGAAACTATGCAGCATACATTGTCTCGCATGTCAGCACCCAGGAATTTTGCTTAAGAGTGTAAGACTGGACAGTAGTTAGGTTTTGTGTTTACACAGCCGCTTAGAGAGAAGGAGAGTAGTTCCCATGAATTTCCAAAACATACTCCTAACCGGGGTAAGCTATGAAAGGCGCTTATGAAAATCCACTCGGTTGGGCGAGTCAGCCAAGTTTTACGTTTTTGATATATGGAATATTACCAAAGATAAGTTTATCCGTGTTGAATATTTCAACTGATGGCCTCTTGTTAAACTACCACAACTAATACTATATCTGAATTTTAACATAATTTGTGAAAAGAACGCACTGTGGATTAAGTAAACAGCATAATATTTATCATGTGTTAAAATAAGTAAGATTATTTTATTCCTATAATTTTAAAACATTGAATAGCCTTGCAGAGATGACTGAATACCCGTGATCGACAAAACCTGTTCACATGACTGGGTTAAACGAACCCTACCTACTCCGCAGAGTGAAAATTCATAAGTGTCTGAAGTGTGACAGATTCCCCTTCAATTTTGCGGTGGATATGGTGGTCCTCGCCCGGGAAAATTTGAATTTAAATATAGCAAATTGTTCTCCTTTAAGCTGTTTCCGTAAGGTAAAAAATAGGGAGGAGGTTAGACCCCAATGTACCATCCCTGATTATGTTTGTTTGAATGATTTGGCAATAACAGCATTGCCGTTTTATATCTTAATAAACAGTTAAATTTATACAATAAGTGCATGTTAACCGATTAGTACCTACTTACTAAAAAAATATTCAAACATTTTTTCACACATTTTCCGGTTCTGTTGGGGGGGAGGGTGACGAAACCCCTAAAAATCCTCCTTAGGTAAGTCAGTGGATGTATAACTTTGCTGTATTTTATAGTCTCGTCCAGAAATGTAATTAGTTTGCATATCTGTGTTTTAAGGGTATTGTATTTACGGTTATATTTTATTCATTTCAACCTGTGGGATAACACTTTTGCTGTTTATCAAATAATGGTTTAAATAAGTGCGACAAAAATAAAAAAAACTTCTTATTAAGGATTTTAGAACGACATTAATTCATGCAATTATTTTCCACTTCTCGAAATTTAACGATATTAATACATTAAACAATGACTCAGTCTATTAATTAGGTAATTAAAAAGACGATAAAAATGTAATTGAAAATTTGGTAAAATTTTCTGCCCATCGAATAAAAAATAACAAAATAAATATGATTTACACCACCACGCATGAATCAAGTATACGATTCCTATAATTCTTTAATCATTTTTCTTAGGCGAATCCAATAAACACACAGAGATTTTATATTGTTTTACAGTAACGCTATGGGTGTTATACATAACAAGATACCTTTTTTCAAATTATCCAATGAAAAATTTGTACACGTCATGTTTCTTATAATATGTAACTTTTGTTCTTAGCAAGCATTGATATAATTTTACGAAAAGATAAGTAATTCTTTAGAATTTGAAAATCTTTTTATTTCTTTTATTCGAGGTCTTCAAGATCTGTGGATATATTCTTACGTGACGAATTCTGAATTGAGACTTTGTTTTAAAACATAACATTTCTCAATAAACGAAATTTACTGATAAATCATTCAAATAATAAGCGTAACACGTAAAATTTCTTAACAAATTTTGCAATGAAATGAATTTCGAAAGAAATTTAAGTGCTTTAAAATGTTTAAAAATTTAATTAAATATTTAAATATGGATATAAATTTAAGAAAATTACAAACTTAATCACGAAGCAAAACTTCCAGAAATATCACGAAAATTAAATCTTATTTGTGTTATCTTTGAAACCGACCCATTCCATTGTAAATTAAGTAATTTTCAATTTAGATAACATGTTTAATCTCTGAGTCTTCATGCATGGAAAGGCTGCTTACCTGAGAGTGGTGGCTTAAGTAAGAACATGGACTTTCTTGTTGAATATTATCCCGCAGTAATCTACCATTTCTAGTGAAGAATAATCATTTTCTCCAATTATAAAGGCAGTTGTTGCTGCAGTAATAAAAGGTTAGAAAAAAAAGAGACCATGTTTGTAAGTGATTTTTGAAAATGAAAATTCAAGTTCTTTATTGTTTCCAGGTATTTCAAATCTATCCAAAATGTTCTATAGAAATGTGTAGCCCACTCACGTGAATATATTATAAAGTTGAATGAAAGTAAGAATCATGGTAATAAAAGTGTCTGATAATATTGTTACATGCTGTGTGTGAGGGCCGGGTGGTTGGAAGCTGTGTCGCAACGCCGTGTGGACTGGCCCATGATACACGTGCCGCGCGGCTACGTGATGGAAGTTACGCCGAACCTACGTCATAGATACCTGTTCCAACTGCGCTTTTACCCTACGAGGCGGCCTACGAGACTCAAGTCACGTCCGAAACATGACAAAATGTCTATTTTTAGACCCATGTAATGCGGTTATTCCCCTACTGTTTCGCCGAATATATAAGGGCTGAATCGACAAATTCGGGGAGAGTTCGCTATTGGTCGTGCTAGAGGAAGGTTTTATGCTTGTGGAGAGAGACTGGTGAAGACATCTTGGTGACGTCAGAGTCTACTGTGTGGCGGCAGGCGGCTATCTTCGGAGCAGTGTTGGACGAAACAAGAGGACTGCTGCGGCGGGCTGACGAGCGAAGAGGAGGTGCACGATGGGAGTCGAACCGAAAACCTAAAACCTCAAGAATGAAGACAGCGGTGTACTCGGGGTGCTGCGCAGCACACGACGGTTCATCACCACTGCGGACTATTAAGGTTGTACACTGTCAATATTTGAGAGACTGTTGATTGTATATAGGACTGAATTTTATTGTGATTTGTAGTGTTTAATTAATTGATGGTAGATATTTTTGCGCTATAATATTCAAAGTAAATTAACGTGTCTGTGACACAGGAGTAATTGTGTACAATACTTATTGTGTTGTGAAAGTTATAGTTGATTGCTGTTTTGTGTTTTTGTAAGCTTTGCTAGCTAGTAAATGAATAACTTAATTCAACTCTTTTATTTCTAACTATAAGACCTCTATCCTTAAGAACTCATGGGAATTCCCCACATATAAAGCTTCGCTTAAACTTGTAACAATATTCCCCCATAAGTGGGAAGTTCACCAAACATTTTAGTTGTTTAAGTAATTCGTTTGTTGGTTCTAGATATGGTTTGGTTTCCATACACGTATTGTGACTATTATAATGCAATCTAATGGAATTAATTCGTACTTTTAAAAAAATCCGAAAATAACGAAAAATTTTCTCATTTATGGCCATTAAAAAAAAAAAGGCAAAACCGCATTGTAGTGTGTTTTTAAATCGTTTAGCATAATACCCATAATATCTAATTTGAGTGTAAATTATTTCACTAGTGTAAGTCACTTGGTTTTTGTTAAACCTATGTTCTTGTAACTTGCAAATTCTGACTTTGAATTGCCGCTATGGGAAAACTATGAGAGCTAAAAAATTTCTACAAGTGGAAAATGTGGTTACAAGTAACGTCTATAAAACTAACACTATGCCAAGCAAATATAAAATTTTGAATTTTTTTGCCACGTGAACACCCTTAAGGTCATACTATCTTGTTTCAAATATTTTAGCGACATTAATTTTTCACGCCTAAACAAAAGCAGCTAAAGTAACTGTTTGGCAGATTTGTTTAAGGGCGTTCGAAACGATAAAAAATCATATTTTCGTATTTGTTTGAAACAGTGTTAGTTTTATTGCCGTTATTTGGGAATACAGTATTCTTTAAGAAAAAAAATATTGTTCAGCCATTTTTCCCAAGGCAGCACTTCAAATTAAAGTCTGCATATTTTTAGTTCATGCATCCCCCAAAAAAACCAATCAACATCATAAAGGGGATTTACCAGTCAGGCATTTTCTGTAAAACCAGTTTTTGCGCCTACACATGTAACTTCGTAAATAATTGATATATAAATAGCCTATGAATTTTACTAAGGGATGGTAGAAAATGATAATCTACACCATTGCAACTCGCTAGCTTCTAATTGGTTCAACTTGTGAAGCGCACCGACATACCTTGGCACCGCCCGGCCCTTCCAAGCCCTACAACAAACATTTGCGCATCCCCCAATTGCACGCAAATTAGATTTGTAACACTGGGGTATTATTACATGTATCGAAAGGTAAAGGATTGAGCTATGCTAATCAGGATGTATTTTTCTATTTTTCCTTAAGGCGCCTACGCGCCAAAACTATAAAATTGGTATTTTTAAGCAATTTCACGATTTTTTTTCTCTGGAAATTTAATCGATAGGAAAAAAGTAAGTCCTGGCGGGTGTAGGTTATACTTTTCTGCCATTCCATAAAAAAACTTGTATTTCTATATCAATTACTTACGAAGTTACACGTGCAGGCGCAAACACTGATTTTACGGAAAGTTTCTGATTGGTGAATCCCCTTAAACAATATAGTTTACAGTTAATGTACATGTTACTGGCTAGGGCTTGACGCATATAGCCATTTAAAAACCTTTTTGTATTTTTAGAAAATTTCTGAAATTTGGAAATTTTTTTTTTTTTGCGGCTATAATAATCTTTTTTCGTACGAAAATATTTTGTAGTGGAGCGCATGACTTGTAGATTCACTATGACTGGTTTCGTTTCATTATGTCCAATGCTTTTCGGGAATGTATGAACTATAAACTTGCAAATTTTGTCTTTGAACTACTATGCGTAAACTGACGGAGTTAAATCTTTTGCTTGTAAGAGAATAGTGCATTCCGAAGTAAAGTCTACAAAACTACCACTGATCGATACAAATACAAAATCAATATTTTTCCCACCTGGAGCACCCTTAAAATTATCTTCTCCGTGTTGGCTGAATTTTTCAACCCAGTTAAAACTATTGTTTTAGCTAATTTTGCAATTAACAAAATTCTGGTTGACTTTTCCGTCGTGACCGTATAGTTTGAAGAAGTTAGCTACTACTGCAAAAAGAAAAAAAAAAACATTCTAAATGAAATTGCCAAACAGATGTTTGATATCTGCTTTCGTTTAAACTTATAGTAATAACAATCGTAATCAATCAGTAGAAACAAAAAAGCATCGCCTTAATCGCAAGTAGTTCTCAAAGGAATGTAGTACCACCGGAAACAAAAGACGTTAGAGAATGTCTGGCAAGCGTCTCGACGCTTTTTTTTCCTTGTCTTGGGTTAACGCAGCATAGCCAAACACATGGTATCCCTTCCCCTAGCAACCCCCTTACTGTCTGCGAGGCAGCTCATTTTTCACCGGCGGTTTAACAAGATGGCGGCTTAACAAGATGGCGGCGCCCACGTGACTCCATCTCGTCCGCTAGCTGAGAGAGCGCCGCTTCTTGCGCAGTCACGCGCGTCCATTAGCACTGAGGGCGGAGATTTTTTTTCTCCCACAATCCTCCGGGGTCGCTTCCGGCAGAGTAAAAATTGCGAATCTGTATGGGATGTGTGTTGAGGAAGGGGAGAAGCGTGCTTACTGCCAGGCCAGTCTTTCTGGATTACCACTACATCTCTGACGTCACAATCCTCTTCGCGGATGAAAGTATAACTGCCCTACTCCCGAGTACAGTGTAAAAAATTTCACTCTTTTACAAAAAAAATTGAGAAATAATTTACAAAACTTTATTTGTAAATTTACAAATAACATTGTAAACTTTACGAGAAATACTTGGAAATACACAAAAATGTCTGCATTTTTACAAATAACGTCTGTATATTTACTTTATAATTATTACAAAAAATTTTTTGGCAACTAGATACAAAGATTCTTTTCTGTATAAACTGACAGGCCCACAAAGGTTATTTTGTTTGAAATCGAACAACAATCTCATAATTAAATAACTCTCTAGATTCCTCAGGCAATTGTAAATTTTTGACCACTTTGATGACTTGCGACATTCTTGCTGTTGTGCCTTGACTGATAAACGTTGTGACATTAGGTTCCAAGCCTTTCGTTGTAAGAGTAAAATTTTTTTTTACGGCGTAGGGGCTGCTCGCTAGATAGCTTGCGCATGTGGACCTGTAAGACACTATGGCACTAAGGGTGGCGTTGATCTTCCTGAGTAATTCAGCATGACCTCTACGCGAATTATAAGGGGCTGATTCTCATTGTTCAAGCGGTTGAGGATACATATATAGGAAGATTGCCCTTGTATCTAAAGTATGTTTTCCATCAGTTTGTATCTTACGAACCAGAAAAGTACTGTCAATATTACACTTTCAGTAACTTTTTTGGGTCAGCGAACCATGTGTCTAATGAGGATTCTGAGTTTTGAGTTTTTAATCCTGTAGGGGTATTTTAACACGTTTTTATAAGCATTATTTGTATGTATGATTGTAACTGAATGTTTCAATTCATTTTCCATAAACCTCCAGATGTCCGAATTATTTGAAATTTTTTCACATGTGTTAAGAATCAATGACAACACAATAATTTCATAGTCACGGCCTGGTATGCGCTAGTATTCTTAATATTTAAGAAAATGCTATCTGGTGGCGACACAAATAATTTTCTGTATAATCAAACAATTTTTAAATATATAATTTCTTATAAACTCAACATTATTTTAAGACTAAACGATAAAATTAAAATTTTCGTTTATAAAAGAGTTATTTTATAGTTACAGCATACGACCTAAATATTTGAAAACAGTATTTAAATTAACCGGTTTAATTCAACAGCAATAGGAAGTCCCAAAATTTATTATTGTTTAATTTTTGGGTTTAATTGTAATAAGAAAAAATCACAAAACAGAAATTTAATTTGAAAGTAAATAAGCACGGGGTGCTGTATACTTACATTTTACGATTACTGTACCTTTGCGGATTGCTAACGATCAATAATTTAAGACATCTGATATTATTCACCCGACGCTTTTTTACATTAAATATTTTTTGTCAGTGAATTTATTACTATTTGAAGCTGATTCAAAAAATTAAAGTTATACTAAAATTTCAGTTTTCCAACCTATCTGTTCTGAACAAAATCTATGAAATTATTTTTTTATGATTTTTAAATTCTTACTGATACAGATGCGTACTTCAATTTTTAATTTTTTAAAACTATACTTTAATTGAAAAATGTGACCTTATTGTAAGCATACAAATATACCGCACGTTGAGTAGTTTTGCAACTCGCTAAATGACGACCGAAAAGTTACATGGCAAAAAAATTGTTTGATTTTGCAAAAATGTCTATCAAACCGCAGACACTTTATATGGTAACATTTACGTACAGTAAAATGTTTTACATCGCATGATTTCGGTACGATGGCAAGTCTAAAACATATTTTCCACTAATTTCTTTACTTACCCATAACTTACAGTTACCTCACATACAGTACATTAAAATGTCACAGCGCAGGAAGACACTATGAGATACTTACAGATGTTTATATTACAGTTCATTGATTCACAGAAAAAATTTCAGTAAAAAATAGTTGTAGTTACAGCATATATATTTACTTCTTGATTATTTTCAGTTACGAAAATTTTTGCCGCGAAGTAATAGCGTAGTTCAACTACACATTTTTTTTCGGTTAGAAATATGTAATTTCTATAGGTAAGTTTGGTTTTTACAGTAAATAAGTACCAATAAAACTAATACTCCGTTTTGTGTATGTCGTTATAAAAATCTATAAAACCTAAAATAACTTACTTGGTGAAAAATTGAGCTTGTGAAAAGTCTAGAAATAAAAAAATTGCCAATATTTCAAGTGGTCACTGAAATGTTATGTAGACAACACAGTATACAAAAATCCATGGAGATAAATTTTTAAATATTTTATTTCACGTAAACTTTTTTACGAACTAATAAGAGAGTTCAGCTGCAACTTCGTTCGCTTTCAGATATCGTTTATTTATTGGTATGTTGATTTATACAACGAACAAGTTCTTGTAAAGCTTGTGTTTATTATATTGTGCGTCATTATGGATAAGTATATTGTCTGGCGAAAATGCCATCATATAGTTAGTATACTAATAACTTATAAAAATTAACACTTTTTTTACGTGACCACCTGCTTACCTAAGATGCCAAACGAGGTGGCGTAACGGAAACACAAATGACTTGTACTAGGGAGGAATGAACAACATCAGACTCACAAAGAGTATATTTTATGTAGCAAACAGCTCAGTTAAGAAAACAACTGGCCTCAAGAAATAGAAGAAGACGTAAAACAAATACAAATCAGCAGGAACTTGATAACGCAAAGAGGAAAATTGAGAAACAAAACTATGAACACAAAATTTTAAGTAAAAGAAAGGAAGGAAAAAAATATATGGTCACAACAACGGAAACAGGAGCACAGCCGAAGAATGGAGAGGTTAAGATTGCGTGGTATATAATTCAACGCTAAAAGCATTAGTATATAACTATAGGTTTCTTGAAACCAATTTGCGGAAATTAAAACAATAGCAGTCCTAAACAATAGTTTTAGCTAATATTTTAAGCAAAATAGTTTCCGGTGTTACGAACTTCTGAGGCACAATCTCTGACGCCGGAACCTCGCGCATATAACTGGGGCGCAAGAGATCACGCGTAACAGATTAGTAATTCTGGATAAATATTTACTCGTAAAGTTGGCAAATACCAATATCTAGAATTGTCATTTAGTATTTTATCCATATCGGCTTAGAAAAAAAAACTTAGAAATCAGTTGATGTTTCCAGCGTTTATTTATTTACCACACACTCTTAAGGAAGAGAAAAATAGAAGAAAACGGGAATAAATATTCGGTTATAAATTATGTAACATTTCAGTTTAAACACTATCTCTAAAGGCAAAACTATATTATATAAATTATGAGGCACATAAAGTATCACAGAGCAATATCACTGAAACTAGTAATCATATCCACAAATGTTTCAGACAAACGTTCCAGTATTCGAAAAGGCCGTCATACTGGGCCACACTAATTTTTAACGGAGGAGGCGTTAAAGCTACGTCAAGGTCAACTCCACTTTGTTTAATGAAAGAATGCATATTTTTTCCGATGATATTAGTACCGACGACGAATTCAGTGACCTACAAAGACAAGGTAATTTTGTCGTGTACCCTAAGGTATCAGTTAGTCACGCATTACTTTATAATATGAGTACATCGGATCGCAAAATTAAACTATAGTCAAGAATCATTTGATATATTGATGGTGTTGGGGGAATGCCGTAAAAATTACAGAAATGCCCAAGATTTGTATGCGGCTCGTTATCCGGATAGGCAACAAAAATCGCACATGGCTTTTAAGCGATTAGTTGACCGTTTCTGTCGCTTCGGTAGAGTGAAGCAAACACGAGTCACACGACGACCGATTGTGAATAAAAACAACGCGGCTGCTATCATAACCTTTGCTGTACTAAATCCACATGCGATCAGCAGACAAATGGAAAGAGAGAGTGGAATAATTCAGCGATCTGTATTAAGATTCTTACATCAACAAAAGTTCCATCCATATCGTATGTCATTACATCAGGATTTGTAATCCTGATCCGGACAGTTCCAACATTATTAAATTCCAGAAATTGTATTTTAATACAGCTCAGAATATTATTTCTACAATATTTGTTAGTACTGTGTAAACTAAAATAACTGCATAATCAAACAAAATTTGTTTGAATACGTGCTATGGCCTAACAAGAAAATGTAATATAATCAAACAAATATTAGTTCGTTTTAAATAAATTGCATCAACAAAATTTTACTGTCCAAGCAAATAAATACCAGTAGTAACTTCAACATTACGATTGTTGATTTTACAGTAATTTATTAGGTATAACAAAATTAATACCGACTGTATATATTGTTCGACCAGACAAATATACTTTTTGTAATTATTTAATAAACTGTAGATACTAAATAACTGGCGGTTTTGTTTAGCAAAACTAAATTGATTTGTGCAGCTTTGTTTATTTCTTAAAAAATAAAAATGATATTAAAATGTATGTATTCAAGCACAATAACTTTCTCATAACAGTTTGCATGGCGTCCTCCATGGAATTAGATCCGTGAAAAATAAAACGTATTAACAACGCACAGGCTGAACAGAAAGGTTATGAACAACTTCACACATGAATAAGAGGAAATTGTTTAAAAATACTAAAACAATTAAAGAACTTATTGTTCAGTAATATCTTTATATAACGTGTTACTATACGAATGCGCCAGCTATTTTTAAATTTTAATTTCAATCAAATATATTTTTTTAAATCTGGGATTCGATCCGACGATCTAAGACTTGCTAGAATTTACCAAAGTATTTTTTGTATCGTTGCTGCAGTTCGTACGGCGTATTTGTTGCCAACTGTCCAGACTACACGAACACAATTTTAAACCTAACCGGACATGGGAATTGAACTCAGTACCTTTCGCACCGTCGGTCGGTGCGCATTCGACAACACTACGATAGTCAGCACCGCTTGGACATCTTTTCCTCTCATAAAAATAAGCAGAAATCTTAAAGGATATACTGGTAGCACACAGATGTAATTTAACACAGGTGTAACGCGTTTTATACATGGGTGCGAATAAATAAGTAAATATATATTAAAATTTGTTTTCATATACGAATAAATGTATACTAATTTTAGTTCAAATCTACATAAACCCATGCTAGGCAACTGTGCACTCTGGTTCCCCTACGAATTAGGAAGATAAATGTTTATAATTTGGTGAGGGACAATTTCCATCACTAAATTTGCGGATAAACAAGGAGTTGGTACTTGTGTAGAGAACTAGTTTTTTTTGGCGAATTTAACTTTTATTTTTTGCCAGGTGTTTCCTTTATGAGCTCAAACACAAGTTTGACCCCTACAGTAAGCAGCAAATCAAACGGAACAAATTACCCCTTTCCAATAATGCTCTTCATATTTAGATTATATTTCTTATCCGACGTAAACATTAATTTAACAGTTTATGACCTACACTATCATAATAATTAAATTACACAAATGATTTGCTTAAAAATTACCGGGTATAAGAAAGTTAACACTTGACCTTTCGCAGTGAATTTATTGGCAGGTATCTGTAGTTCAAATAGGCATAAGTGTATAATGATCGCGATTAAAAATTCTTGAAGGAAACGTTTTGCACACAACTATATTTTAAGGGCGCGGTTCACCTCAGTTTTCAACGTCTTTTATATTTTTATATTTGTACCAGATATTTTTTTCTGATTTTATTTATAAATTGCGATTAAATCTTCCTCTTAGGAAACTTTTGTATCTCTCATAGTTTTGCGTAATGAGTCGTAAACGTCAAAATTTGCACTTTACGGTTTTAAGTACGCCACCAAAACCAACTGACATAGCAAACCGACAAAACTCACAGTGTATAACAATATATTAGTTTGTGATTTGACATTTATGAAAATAAAATATTAAATACTTCTGTATTTAATAAAACATACTGAATTTTAAAATAAAAATTTAAAAATATCAAAAACTTTTAAGAAATAAAAAATATTTTTTTTTTATGTTTTATAAATGTCAAATTATAGGCTACAACATTGTTATATAGTGTGAATTTTTTCAGTTTGGTATGTCAGTTGGTTTTGATGGCGTACTTAAAACCGTACAGTACAAGTTTTGACGTTTTCGACTCATTGCGCAACAGCTATGAGAGATACAAAAGTTTCCTAAGAGGAAGATTTAATCACAATTTATGTATAAAATCAGAAAAAAAATATCTGGTAAAAATATAAAAATAAATAAAGACGTTGAAAACTGAGGTGACCGCGCCCTTAAGGCGGCTGCCTGGTGAAGGGCGTGTTTGTGTGTGAGGCGAAAATCGACGAGGCGCTACGAGCGGCGTAGGCCGGCACATGTATTGTGATACCGCCTCTACGGCCAAAGTCCTTAACACGCACGCAGTGTTCCCGCTGTAACGTTTATACTCTCGGACTTTAAGCGGTGACCCTGTCATTTTACTGAACGCGTCACTGTAGCAATGTGCAGTGTACTTGTAGACTTCTAACAAATCCATTATATATATCTTGAGAAACGACCGCGTGAAAAGTTAATTATAGCCATGTTTGAGGGCCTTAAAATAATGCTTCCAATGTGCGGGTTGTCTTGAAAGTCACATTCACAAGTAGTCTGAAGTGTGTTTTATTTTCGTAGATAAGCATCGTGGACGCACGTTTGCTGGTCTCTGAGAAAAAAAAAAACGTAACTCCGAACACGCTGCACGCAGCTCGAGCGACATCCATGTGGTTGCTTTAACGGTTACGGTGTAGTAAGCACTTTTAAATCACGTTTAGAATAGTTAAATATAAATGTATTATGCTTTAGTGTTAAACTACATATTTCCAGTGTTGTTAAATCTTGATACTAGGTGTTCGTCGACATTTTCATATTTACATTCTATTCTATTATAAAACACGTGAATTAAGCCAACAAAAACATCAAAAAATACTATTCAAATTAATGCATTCCTTATTCTCCACAGTCTGACTTCTTGTACTGTATACGTTTGTCTTTTGTTTTACTGTTATTACACAAGAGGCGACTTAGAATTTAGTGGTTTGTGGACATACGCCGTTGTTCATGTTATATTTTCCGAACTTGTTTTGAAAG
Source organism: Medauroidea extradentata (assembly GCA_003012365.1). Classification (NCBI taxonomy): domain Eukaryota; kingdom Metazoa; phylum Arthropoda; class Insecta; order Phasmatodea; family Phasmatidae; genus Medauroidea; species Medauroidea extradentata. The sequence goes on along the minus strand of PNEQ01002306.1, from coordinate 39,314 downwards.
ACAAAGTGTCAAAATACAAAAAGCGCACAAAAAGAAGAGAAACAAAAGAAAAAATAATTCTAGAGGAATTCCGTCAGGTTTTTTTTTTTGTTATTATATATAAACATCCAATGCAAGAAACATTTAAAAATCTTACACTTTGTGACGTTACATACTGGTTCTTATAAGAGTCTTATTGCACTTACTCCGCCGCCAAGCACTTTGAATGTCTTTGGGACTAAAATACAAACGATTTCAATTCATTCACACTATCGCCAAGACCTTCTAAAATAACAGTGTTTTCTACAGCAACATTTAAAGCCATTGTAGGTAATTGTCATCACATTGATGCAGCAATCTCAAAAATGCCATGCGGGTAATTCTTTGAATAAAATTCAAAACTTGCAGCATTCATACGATTCGTAAAAATATGTACGCGTTTTGAAAAATACTGCATCGTCGTTAGAGAAAAAATGTATATGTTTCTTAAATTTGGCTAAATTTCGTAACAAAATAGGTGATGATTCGAGTGCAAAAATCTGAAAAACTTCGATGTTCATTACTACGAAAAACATTGAGTACGAATTATGATATAAGGTCTATTTGTGACTAAATATTTTTTATATATTAAAATATGTAACCTTAAAAAATATATATGTATATATCAAAATCAATGTAAAACTACCCAATGATGCCTTAAGGCCATGAACTATTATTTGTACTGCTTTCATGATAATTATGTTTTTATTCCTAAACAAGGACAGATATCGAAAGATCTCTTGCAAATTTTAAGTGATGTTTTACTATTTAGTCTGATTAACTTATAATGAGAATTTCCTTAATTGCATAATTAGATGAAAATATGGCGCGTGTTGTCATGAAAAAAATACCTACCATAATATACAATGTTTTATGTAAAAAAACAGTTCAACAGTATTTCCACATCTGCTCTTATTTATGATATAAAAAATAACTACCGTCAAGCTGAAGAAATTATAGATAATAGGCTTAATCATAGTGTGTGTGTAAATGCAGACGTAGAATGATAAAAACTTGATGACAGTGGCGTGTGTGAAGCAAGAAACTTTGTGAACGGGTGAGCAATTCGCTGAACTAATATTGGCAGGCAAATTGGTTCAATCCGACAGTTCAACACCTGGTGCCCCTTGGTCGTTTCTATCCCGTCGGGGATTAAAGAAAAGGAACAGAAAAGTTTTGTTTCTTTTTTCTTCTATCTTTCTCTCCAGATGCCTGTCTTGTTTCGCGTGGTTTACCTTTTCATCCCTATTCCTCTTAGCACTCTTGTTGAGAAGATTACACCTACTCTTGGTTCAGATACTTACAGATGTTTTCCTTTCCAGTCATTTCGGGAATAACGCACAAATAGTGTTGTAAGCATCAGAAATGTGGTTGTGATGAGTAGAGACATATACTAAGTTTTCTTCCTTACATTTACTGTATCGTAAAAAGAATCGTAAATTTTCACAGAAAATAACAGGAAACACATCTGCCAATTTTTTTGTAAAACCACAAACGTTGTCCTTTTTTTAAAGAACGTGTTAATAATGCAAAACAAACGAAATAAGCAACACAAATTCATGAAATGAGATACCGACATAAATCACAATACACGGTGAATAAATGTCTGATTCATCACTGTAGGCCTATATCAGCGTTATGTAGGCTATATAATATTAATGAATAATAATGTACCTATTTACCCAGCATCTTAAAATTAAATAAAAATTTAAAGCTACTATAGCTCAGGGGAAAATTTATTATACTCTTCAATGTTTATGGGATTTGAACCCGTGCCCTTGTAAACAATACACCGTGCCTTTTAGACCAGCTAACCTCAAGGAAGTTCAACGCACAGTACATACAACTCATAAAGTTTTCCCCACAGTACGATTTTACTTTTAATGCCAGTATACAGTATTGCATGTTACCCCAGTGAATTTTCACTCCAGTTATTATTTTGAGCTAATAATTCTGTGAGATTTTAAACTGTTAGTTGCAATGGGAGTTTGGAATTAGAATTTACTGGTTTGTGGACGTACGCCATTGCTCATGTTTTTGCTGATCGAACCTGTATTGGATGACAAATAACGAAAAACGAACAAAAATAAATAAAATATGTACATACCAAAACTCACACAAAAATAGAAAAATAAAAGCAATCCCAGAGGATTTCTGTCATTTTTTGGTTACCAAAATAATTGTTGCTATAGACAACAAAGAATTCTGGAGATAGAATTCAGTCGAATGTCGTGACAACAACACCGAGACACAGAAGACAGACACAAATATAGAACCAGATTCCCAATATGAAAAACGATGGAAATAGACAAATAACAGTGAACAGTGGACAATAAACACAAGACAACAGACAACACAACACAAGTAAAACCAACGAAAAAATTCAGCGTTTTGGGGATTTGCGATCTATCCCCGTCTTCAGGCTGAAACACAGCTGGTCGCATTTTTTCGTTGGTTTTAACTTGCGCTGTGTTGTCTATTGTATTATGTTTGTTGTTCACTGTTCACTGTTTTTGTTTATTTCCATCGTTTTTCATATTGGGAATCAGGTTCTATATTTGTGTCTGTCTTCTGTGTCTCGGTGTTGTCACGATATTCGACTGAAATCTATCTCCAGAATGCTTTGTTGTCTATAGTAACAATTATTTTGATAACAAAAAAATGACAGAAATCCTCTGGGATTGCTTTTTTTATTTTTGTATGCGTTTTGATATATACTTTTTTTTTCTTGTTCGTTTTTCGTTATTTGTCATCCAACACAGGTTTGATCAACAAAAACATGAGCAATGGCGTACGTCCACATACCAGTAAATTCTAATTATAATTCTGTATTTTTCATACCTGCTTAACCTTTTACGGTGGTTTCTGAAACATGCATTTATTCAATCAGAGAAAAGGAGTAGTAAATTTTATTAAAATCAGTATTTACCGCAAAGTTTTATTTATCCTTAAAAGTACGTGTTACAATTTATAATCGTGAACTATAATGACCGCCTGTATAAAGTATGCGCATAGTTTCTCAAAAGATACTTTCGGTATCCTAAAGTGTAAAACAATGTTTACTTACTGCTCTAGCAGAGAAAAATTATGATCTCAAACAGAAGCATGTAAAGCGTACTTGTTTTAGATGCTTTCGACAAATGAATATAATTCCCCGCCACAGAAGTTTCTAGATACAAAGACAGTCTCTCGGACTCACACGTGTCAGGTGGTTTTATCTAGCTCATATGACGGTACAATATTCAATACCTTTCTCTATATCTCTCTGTTTCTCTTTCTTGCTCTCTCTATATCGCTCTGTTCCTCTTTATTGTTCTCTTTTTATCTCTCGATTTCATGTTCTTGCTTTCTCTATATCTCTCCGTAGCACTTTCTTGTTTTCTGTTTATCTATGTTTGTTTCTTGCTTTTTCTATATTACTCTGATTCTCTTTCTTGCTTTCTCTATAGCTCTCTGTTTAATTTTCTTGCACTCTCTATATCTCTCTGATACTCTTTCTTGCCCTCTATCGTTCACGCAAAAGGAGCTTAGTTGCATTTAATGTAGATTTTTCTACCGCCTGTATAATTATAGCTGCTATGGTTGTAAACAACATTACGCGGCAAAGAAATGGAATATGGAATTAAATTATTGGCTCAGAAAATTATTTAAAGTCGTTGGAATAAAAGTAGTCATCCGGAATAAAAGTAGTCATCCGGCTGCAAATCTTCAAGATAATAACAAACTTATTAAGAGACTACTGAAGACTTGCTCAGAAGGTACACAAATCGCGAGGGTTACAAATTTTCGTTAACTCTGCAGAGTAGGGAGAAATTAATTTATACACACTTAGGTAGAAAATATTACTTTTTTTAAATTATACACTATGCTATACAATTTGCAGCATTCCCTACAACTGCAACAAATATATGTAGGATGTATCCAGTGAACACCCAGTCGAATGTGAGTATTTTTAGTATAATATTTCAAACTAGATTTTGCCCGCCACTTCATTTGCATGTTTCGTAAGCATTTTTATTTCCTTTTTCAATATGTATTAAAAAAACGTGAAAATAAAAAAAAAAAGTTTTTCAGCACGTAGGAAAATGTGTGACTGTTTTAATTTACCTAAAACTTACCGTCAAATATTTTATGATACAATGTGCGAACATCCGTTATCTGACATTACCAGCGGCTACTACACTTAAGAATCCTGGTTACGACACTGATATGAACACAGGTATGGATCCTGATATTAATCAGGGTATTGATCCTGACACTGATCCTAAAATGAAACTTAATAAAAGATCTGAAATACATCCTGTTTTAAATCTCAATGTAAATACATTGTTACAAGCATTCTAATATGAACAATTGTATTAATTGAGTGGAAAACCCAGGAAATAATGTTTACATGAATGCAGGTATGTATCCGTACAACAGTCCTGATGTAAGTTATGGCTAGAGACATGCAAAATTCGCGTTATAATTTCGTAGCAGAATTTCCTATACAAAACTGAGCATAATCTGCGATTCAATTGGCCGCGAACGTTTATGTGTTGTCATTTACGTGTGTTACGTATTTACAGAGATTGGCCTCTCTACCGTGTAAGCATTCTCCGCGGCAAGTCACGACAATACCGGCCAGCGGGAGACGTCGAATGAGCCTTTAGCCACTTCGAGTCTAGTCAGTTGTCTCAAAATAACACGAATTTTTCGTGTCTCTAGTTGTGACATGAACGTTCAAAATGAGCACCACTAACCTAGGCTCAGATGTTGCAGGATGTCCTGTGTTTGTTTATGCGTGGGTTGTGTTGTGCGTGTTTGTGCTTGCTCCACACATTTGTGCACCTACACGCACATCCGAGTCAACAGGAGCAAAAGACACGTTGATGTCAAGATAATCCCGCAGTGAGAAGTGGAATGGTGTGAGGTCTAGGAAACTTGTTTGTAGCACTAGCCTGCATGACAGTTGCAATAGCAACACAGTTGCAGTGTCAAGATGGAGTACTCTGCTGCTCGATTTGAACATTTATTGTAACATTGATCGAAAAAAAAAACTGTTAACAACTACTATTGGTTTCTTCTCAATTACACCCGATACCCATGAATCATCACTACTTCTAAACAATTTGTTTCTGACACATGGTTATCTGGCGAAATATATTTGTATTTGTCTCCATCTTCCCTATCAATTTAGGCATTGCATTTTTGAACCATCCTCTCTCTATATCTGGAAAAAAAATCTGTAAATGGACGTAAATATATATGATGACGAGGAATACAGGTGGCATGTGAAAATGGACGAGGACTAAGCGATTGAAGTCAAGAGATAGGTTTGGCAACATACGTGAGGATTGACTATGAAGTGGTGGCACAGTTTTAGAACTTAATATTTTTAGAGGGTTTGTTAACGTCCTCATGTTTTATGCTTTTATGTTTTTTTCAGGCTTAATGAGGGACGGCTTACAAACTAACTAAACCGAAGAAGATACAGAAACATCCAAGCCAGTAACGGGATTCGAACCCAGAACATCTCGCACCGTAGGTTAGCGTGCTACTGACCACGCTAAGAAGGCTGGCTTTAAAAACTGAAGTATGAAATGAACTTGAGACTGCATTATCCGTAATAAGTGAAAAGTAGAGGCATTTGACGGATATTCATTGTTGCAAATTGATAGTGTATGTACCTACCTTGCGTCGCCTAACAATTGAATTATTATGCAAGAATCGACAACCAAGTGCAATGGTAGTGACGTTGGTAAATTACGGCAACTGAACGAGTCCTTTACGAGGCTGTAATTTCGCTGCGAGTTCCAGGAAAGCCGTCTTTGTGCCACGCACAAGTGCTGAATCACATGGTTCACGAGACCTCCCTTCGCGTAGCTCGAGTCAAAAGCTCGATCTAAATTGACTGCGACAAGCATCGCCCTGCCAACGTGTGATCTTCCCAATACATTCATCTACCTGCTAATGCGAATACTAAAGCATTTCGTCATTGTTTGCCCTTCGTTACGAAGGCGTGGGTAAGACTTAACGGTGGTCACTGAGATTAAAATCATAATTTTACACATTTATGAGATAGCTATAGTTTTGCAGACGGTACTTAAAAGTACAATTTGCTCTTACGCAACAATTTTAGATCACAGTTTTCTCATAACAGTGCGTCAAAGCCAAAATTTCAATGTCACGTGGTCGTGCAAATATAAAAAATCCAAAGACTAACTTATGTGAAATAATTTACAGTGAAATTATATGCCATGCACATGCAAGAAAACATTAAAAACTTTCGACAGAACAATTTTGTATTTTTAAAAATTTACGTGTTTTCAGTTTTATTCCTGTAAATTTGAGATTTTGATAAAATTCATTATATAACGATGAGGGTTTCAAAATATGTTATTACGTTAGTCATAAGAAGTTGGTAAAATATAGATTATTTTATTTATCTAAAACAATTGGTTATAATTACTTACATTGCAGTGTAACATGCGAGTTTCGGCTTTGTCACAGCGGTATGAAAAAAACTATGAAAGCTAAATTGTTCAGTAAGATTAAATTATACTGAAAAGTATCGTCTACAAAACTAACTCTATTTCATCAAAAATATAAAATTTTGAACATATTCCATTTGAACATCTTTAAGAAGCCTGTCTATACCGGTGTTAATAAGCGATTTATGGGTTTTGGAACCAGCGAGGATGTATACAGAAAGTGAACAGTAGTCGGCATTACTGGCCATGCACATTCCCTGGACACGATATATAGGCAAAGGGAAGCGTTAACAGGATGCAGGACAAGAATAAATACCTATAATATTTATGAAATTGTAATATTTTAAAGTGAATGTTATATTTAAAAATGATAAAAATTCCGTAAAACGAAGTTAACATCCACCATCGTCAATCCGGCGCTGCGGAAAAAAACCAGACACTCGTGTACGCAGTGTTGCCTACATGGTAGGCTCTGTTTCACCACGCCAAAATTTGACATGCGTTTTGCACGAAAACTATGCGTCCTAGACCGTCGCTGCAAGAGGACCTAATTTATTACTAAGGTCAAATTTGTCAATAATTCACTCTTAAATTTTGGATTATCCTGACACCAAAAACGTAGTCAACAATTTAAGGGAGGCCACCCATTTCATTTTCGTAAGGGTAGAAGGTATCAACTAGTGTTTGCTGTTGGTTTGTCGGCCTTATTGCCTTGAAGTAATATCCTAAGTTTTGTCAGTTTACATTGATCATTGTTTGTTGGGAAAACAAAGTTTATAATTTTATTTCCAAAGGCTTATCACTAGGGACTGGAAAATTTGGCGAATTCAATTACCTGTAGACTAGAATCCATTGTACTATGCATAATCAAGCCCCGTCTATTCGTTCATTGTCTGTTGTTCCACTGAGTAGCAGCTAGTTGAATAATTGCCAGGGCTTGAGTATGCACAGGATAATTGGTTCTAGCCTACAGGTCACTGAATTCGCAAAATTTTCCATTCCCTACTTATTACCCCTTTTAATATCACGATTATGTAAAAATTTCCTGCTTTATTTTTTCACAGTCAATCTCCTGCCGAAGTTTGTCGGTGTTTTTTTTAGATAATCCTGTTTATATATACATAAATATATATGTATATGTATGTATGTATGTATGTGTATATATATATATATATATATATATATATATATATATATATATATATATATATATATATACCAATTATGGAAATTAAGTGACAAATATGTGAAAAAAACTTTCTTTCAGTATGAATAGACTAAGTTAAAAGGGCTGAGAAATTTTAATTTATATTATATACACACCTATAAAAACACTATTTAAAATGACAAAACTTCGATCGATAGGACGAACGGCTACACGACGCTTTGAACAAGTGTCACAAGGCTTTGAAAACTACACACTTTGTAGTTTTATAATTACAGTACTTTCCAAACTTGTGTCGCCTAACTGTCCATTAAACTTTTTGAAACGAGGTATGTAGTATGTTCTGTTCACGAAGTAGTGTAAATTTCTCATAAATATTAGTTACTTGTCACTGGTCTGCATGTTAATTTTCTGTTATGTGTGATAATTTTACGTTGCAAATTTGCACGTCGATATTATGTAGAAATAATCCTTACATACATGTGTTTTCCGGAATTCACCCAGCTGTGTCATGTGGCAGAACCTGCACTACTGTACCTGAACACGAGGAACATTCCAGGAGTACTGTACAGATGTCAGTCGTTACATACCAGCCAGGACTCACTGTAGCTGACTACAATCAGGGTTCACCATGGCAGTCAGAGTTACTTTCAAGCTGACAAGGGTAGGTGAATACTCCCGACAGAGAGAGATGACGCTCCTTCCGATCGAGGCTGCTAAGAGTAAAAACTAGCTCACCTACACTGAAAAAAAAGAGTATAGTTGTAGGTACCATACTTATGTGTAAAATAGGGACAACAAAACAGTTTGGTTGTTGGTACTACTCTGAACAGTACCTTCAACAATTTGTTTTGTAGGAGTTACCACCTGGTTTGTAAAAGCAACAGGGCTCTTTGTTCCTTCTACAAAACAGATTGTTGAAGGAAATGTCCAGAGTAGTAACGATAAACCAAACTGTTTTGCTGTACCTATTTTAACAGAAGTATTGTACCTGCAACTTTACTATTTTTTCAGTGTATCAATGAAACAGCTTACGGGTTGAACTACAAGGGACAACCTTGATAGGAGCTTCGTGGAAGGGCCCTCTTACTAGGTGGACCAGACCAGGACCTAAGGACTCACCGCGTACGTCTACTTCTAAGCAAGAGTTCGTGAACCACTACCGCTCAGAGTCAAGCCTGAGATCGGCTCAACACAAGGCTGGGGCTTCACGCCAATCCCCTGAGTACATGCGAAACACCATGCACCTGAGTTTTCATTCGAGCAAGTGTCCACCTTCCAGGGCTGCAGAACCAATACTCACATACAGTCTAACAATAAAGTTATATGAGCGTAGTTCCGAAAACGTACAGTTTCTGAACACTGTAAAAATTTTCTCCGTCGATTAACGGAGTTTCCGGTAGTAATTTCTCCGGATAATTCCGTGAATTCACGTAAACTTATTTCATAATCCAACAGAAGTTCCTGTAGAATAGCTTCATCACACGGAGTTAAGCCATTCTTACGTGTCTAAAATGCTAGAATTGCATTTCTACAGATTTGCAGATTTACTGGTGATGTTAATAAAATATAACCATATTATTTACATCTGTCAAATCCATAAATTTTCGATTTTTTTCGTGCATGTGTCCGCAGACTTATGGACATATTTCGTATGATTCCGTAGTGTATATTTACTACAGACATTTTCGTATTTTATTTTTTTGCAGACATTATTTCCGTTTATTAACGGCACATTTCCGTTTAAATTTATGACGGTGTACATGAGAGTATTTCAAGTGGTAACGAATGCCAGTGGAATTTTCTGGGTTGTTCTAAGGAGTACTAAACAACAGTTGCTGAAAACTCTCACAAACATAAGGTGGCTCTGTTGAAAATTATTTTCGTTGTTTTACGGAGAAGTGCTGGTAAAAAATTCCCCAGAAGTGTCCGATAATTTACGGAAGGGAAATTGCTCCACTTATGGAAATTCGCAAATTTAGGAAACTTCTTTATTATGCAAACACAGAAAGGCGTACGGTTATTTTTGAGACTCTTCTCGCAGTTTTACTTATGTTTAGTTACTGATACAAAATTATGTGAAATTGTGTTTCAAAATAATGTTTCCGTTAACCAAACAGACATTTCCGTAAAATTGTCCGTAAATTTACGGGAGTTTTAAACAGTGTACTACATGTGTTTGACGTACAGTGCATAGCATGCTGGCCGAATCATGTTTGTGTGGAATGCTACATCGCACCATACTAACTGTCCAATTGAATACTATTTTCCTGGTACGTAGCAGCCAATAACAGCTGCAATGGCGTTCTACACTAAAAGCATGATGCAGTTCGTGCACAAAAGTGACAGTAAACCGCTTGTACATATAAAGGAAAATTAAGTGTCATCAGTTACGTGACATATCCTATAATTTTTTAGGGTGTGAGTAAACTGAAGTTAGAATGTTCGGACTTGGAAATCATGCTAAGTCTTCCAAAATGCTAGATTGTTCGCTGTAGAATTATTAATTTAACATATGTTTTTAAATCCCTACTGACAACTAATTAACAATGCATTTTAAAAAGTCACCGCACACAGTACTTTATATCAGACCTTTAAAGATGAAAGGCTAATATTTTTTTCTAAATATGAACATTATTATAATATGTTTTTCCAGCTTAACAGCGAAACGTTTCCAAATATATGTGGTATTTTTACTGGAAAGTATAAAACTTAAAGACTCTTTGATGAGTTTTTGTCCAGTTAAATATGTAAAGTTTGCATATTTTTTGGATAATGACGTGACGCAATTCACAATTGTACTGTTTACAGCAACCAATCATGTTAATATTTATCTAACAGAAAGATGATAATTTAATGCAAATAAAAATTTTGGTGAGGTTATTTAAGGATTTCATAATTGGAGAATGAAACTAAAAATTCTCGTAACTAAAATTTGTCTCCATATTAAAAAATCTACAAGTAATATTAAAAGTTTGCTTAGCATCACATGAAATTAATATTCATCGTGGATTAAAATATGTCTCGTGATGGCCAGTGCCCATTATATTTTCGTTAAAACGCCAGTGATATTTTTAACGGATTTGCCACTTTAAGAAACTCAGAATATGTTTGTTTTTTTTTCGGATTGAATTATTATCAAAAAATATCTCCACATTAAAGAGTACTGCACTGTATTATCTTCTTCTTTATTCCGGCACAAATTATATTGCTGCAAAGAATTATTCTTTTAAACAATGAAATTCGTCAAGGTAATTTTACCGCAAGAAATATGTAACGATGAGAAAAAATGATATTTTGCTGTGACGGCAGAAATTGTTTTAACATAATTATATTTAGAAACCATGTTGAAAAAAAATTTTACTTATATCTTTAATATTTTAATGATTGAAGCAAATACATAAAATGAAACTTGAGTGTAAAAAAACTAAAAATTAATAAAATAGAAATAAATCATTTAACGCAGTATTTAAAGAAAAGAATTAAAAAAAAATTTAAACATAAACATTTATTTTCAGCAGCTATAGAATATGCACCAATTACGTAACTTATCGTTTTAAGCGAGCATAAAATATAAATGAAGTCACTTACAAAAATATTTACCGAAGTGTAACAAAAAAAAAGCGTAGGGGTATATCTAACCAGTTGCCTTAAATTTTTTATCGCTTGCTTTTCGTAAAGGTCGAGCCATTATGAAACATATAGTCTTAATTTTTTTTACTCTGTTGCAGCCGGTTTTTATCAATTTGTGTAATGGGCGAGAAAACTAGGTGATAACTATACAAATATTGTATTGTCATATAGATTATTAATACAGGTGCAAATTTTCAAATAATCCTGACATATATATGTGGGTAAAAATTAAATTAAAATATTTCATTTTGTACTTGCACGTATGCAGGTGGTTGTAGAATTTTAAGAAAAAATATAATAAATGTAATATATTCGGATTGCTACAAATGAAAAAAAAATTTATTCAGTAATAAATATTTGAAAATCAACGAATGCCAAATGTACGTACTTCAAAAATTTTTTTCGCTGCCGAACAAAGCATGTTTTATTCTAGTGTAAGCTTAACAGCACAGATAGTTTTTTTTTTCATTACTGAAAAGTTAAACTATTTACTGTGTCGATACAAATAGGACGATTTTGTTGTCGAACGGTTTCTAAGCAATAAAAATAAGTCACTTGATAAAAAAACGTTCCATCGCTTCAAGAAACTACATTAGTGAAACAATAGAAATCAACTGTAATGCGCCAGTTTAAGACATTTTCTTCGGGTCGTTCTCCATCTGGAGTCGCACAAGTTATTTCTATCGCTCCCGATGCAGCTGTGGCCGTCTTCAGAAACCAATTTTGCCCACTTCTTAGAGTCGCAATCTGCAGCTCCGAGAAAGATATAATTAACAAACGACGACTTTCTTCTCTTATTTTATTTCCTAGCAACAACAAACCTTTCTTAACTGTATTATCGCTTCTGCGCTTTGACTTGCGCCTCTTCAATTAAAGGAAGACTTCTAATTAGCTCTGTGCTTGAATTTATATTTTACGAAATGAACTGCTCTTCGCTGCCTAGGCGTAATTGTATGACCCCAAAATTACTTAATATTCCAAAGAGTATAACTCGAGACAGTGGAATATCGCGGAAATATTTAATATTTGCTTATTTGTTTGCTGAACATATTCACTTCTGCCACAGGCCGTTTTACAACCAATAAGTGTAATGTAGGCCATACAACAAAATTAATATTTCATTGGACAAATATTTAGAAAAAAAACTTATAACTAAATGATAAAACAATAAAAGAACACAATGATAGAAGTAATGGTATAACGACAATAATAAAGTAGTAAATCATTCTTAAAATTCTTATTTATAGTATAATTCCAGCCATATAAATTTCAAATTATACTATTTCTCCACTGTACACTAATCAATTTTATTTTTATGAGTTCTTGTTAATTGGATCCATATTTGCTTTTATCCTCTGGGCATTCAAGTATACTTCCTTGTTTACAGGCATGTCATCGCCCAATTTAGATACATCATGGGAAAATTACTTTTTGTATAGTGAGCTTCTGCGGGCAGGTAGTCGTAGGTTTTTTTTTTACGTGGCGGGTTAAGTGTTGGTGGTTAGGCATAAGCTGTAACATATTGTTAATAAAATATTTCGGTTTATTGACCTTTTTTATTTTAATTACTCGTCTTGCAAAATAGTTGCAGTGTATTTTCCAAACCAATGTAGCGTTCCTTGCCTTGTATTATTTATTGAAGGACGGTTATGTGTTTACAAACGAATCACATACCTTCAATAGCTGCGCACCGGACTTATTATCACTGTCCCATCCAAACTGAGACCACCAGTAACAAAAGAAGAACGTTGAGAATCAGCATACTTCACAGTAGCCTAGCAAACCGTCAAATTTTCCCTCGACAAATCAGCATCTCTGTGTAGCCTATCACAAATTGAGAAAGAAAATTGAACATTTCGAACTGTAACAATTTCCCAAAAGGGACTGATATAAAAGGAAAAAGTCCTATTTTTGTATTATATTTTTATTTAAAAGTGCGTTCAATTTCATAAACAACGTACCATGCTTTCTATCATTGTGTTTGTTCAACTCCAGAAAAACTTAAATAAAATGAGCAGTCTGTTTTGCGCGGCAAAAACGTGAACCGCCATGTTGATGTCACTGTGACGTCACGATACTGTACATTTTAATGCACGTAACACACGAACGACAGCAACATACGTTCAAGTCCTGAAATTATGTTCAATAAAGCAGTTTATGCGGTAAAATCGAGTATGGCTTGAACTTACCATGCCGATATATAGTATTGGTGAGGAAGTAGGATTTGCAAAATTGTTTCCCATACATTAATATTGCTATACATTTTTATCAACATGTAAAATGTTTAAAGGGTGTTGATAAACTTGTGTAGTAACAACTGATCATTTTCTATATTTACAACCTAAGTACTGTATCTCCTACGCTGCCTAAAACGGGGTGAATAGGCACACGTATGGTGAATGGGATCACAATTTGAAACAATTTTCTAATTACAGCATTTATTGTCTAAAGAAGCATTTAAACTTTTTAAATAGCAAGAAAAGAAGATCTTACAGTGAAATTTTTGTTCTAAACCTTTCATTCGATTCATCCCAGTGATCATATTCAACTCTTTTTACAGCATGGTGTAAATAACGTGAGTTACTACTTTGGAAGGTTTTTTTTAAATAATGAGAAAATACCCAATAAAATGACTAGAAAATTGCGCTTGTCACAAAAGTCAAACAAAAAAATTTGTCGTGGATAGGATTCGCGCAGTTTCGCTGTAGCGGATATCTTTAGAATAGCACTTCTGAAGACAGAGTTGTTTACGTTCGGATTTGCCCACTTTCTTCGTGGCGATGAGTTAATCTTGCCGGGGGAGCGGCAAAGTTCCAGCCAAGTATTTCGGCCTGAACAGCTTGAAGGGGTAAGTGAATGTGCGGTCAAGCGTAGAGAGGCTTTCGACGGCAGGAAATGTGTTAATCTCGCCTCTATTGCCAGCGGCTAAAGATTGCCTTGCTAGATTATTCTATTTTCTCCCTTTAGTTTTGTTTAAAGAGGACTGTGTATACTTAGTCTTTGCACTGTGATATTGCGTGTTACGCGAAATCGTTTTTACGCAAAATCGCTGAACATATTCTTTTTGTTGTTACCTATGACTAGAACACCCATTTGAAACTACAGATGCCACGTTTTGGAAATCAGTATGCTTGTTAGAACCTTGAATTTGGGGCCTCTGTAAATGCCTAAAAACGGCATTTTAAGACTGTGGTAAATCCGAAAATATGACCTGAATCCGTAAATTGCAACATAAGTTCCGTGCATTGGTCTTTAAGTCATACTATGCAAAACAAATTAGGGCTGCCGCTTAAATTGCCATTGGAGAAAAGATTTTTACGAGAACATTGTGCGCCAGGTCAGCGCACTGCAAATACAGACCGTGTGCCTATCGTCGAGAGTGGTTCTCTGATATCACTCCGTTGTTCCCGCTCGTCAAACGCGGAAATTTGAAACCGTTAATACAACTCTTAAGAGGAAGCTTAACAATATGTAGTCTATACAATCAGAGTAAATTACTGTTCAAGGAACATTGATAATTTCCAGGATATATAAAAAAACTACTATCTTTAGACACCGCTTTTTACTTCAGACCTAATCATTAGAGAGAAAAGTAGTGAAAATGGGTAAAAATAAAATTTGTGGGGCTTTGACACTACCCTAAAGAAAAAGGGGTAGGGCGTCTGTCGCCTAATAATTTAGCTTTGGACACACGTCGTAATAAAATACAGTTACAGATCTAATTTGCGTGATGTGAGATTACGACGACTGCAATCGGCTGCTGGCTCTGAGGACGATTCTTGTTTGTTCAATAATTGACCTTATGGCCTCTATGCGCAAAGCAATCCTTGGTAATGGTATTTGCCGACTATATGAGTAAACTAGCAGTCCCCCACGGCTTTGCTCGCGAGTATTATTCGTAACAGGTAATATTTACTTTAACTGAAAAACCTCTTTGTACACAAGATTGGTACCTACTTCATTCATCAATTGTTAGAATGTCCAAGCGGCTAGTTGAAATAATTCTGCAGCAGGATAAGTAGCTATAGCTGTCCACGCGAAAACAGTCTTAAGTTTGTCCCTGCCACTAACAGCGACTACGCCTGGGCCTTATTTATAGCCCTGCCATTTTGAGGTTGTCGGGTGATTACAGACACCTAAGGTAAGAGGTTAATCGAATGAGAAACATCTGTTTACCCTGTGCACAACCATTGGTGACGGTGCCATCAACTATATATTTTCAAATATTCACTTTTACTATATTGATATTACAAAGTTTCAGAGCGTAAAGGTTTCGCGGAAACGTATTTGGTGCCCCAAACCTGAGATTAGTGAGATGATATATCGTCGGTTTGCAGCCGAAAGTGACAAAGTCAAAATGAGACAAAATCATAAAAATGATAGGAATATGTATATGTAGTTCAAGAACTGTTGCCCAAGTTTAAAGTCTATTCGTCATTTCGTACTGTTGTGTCACAGTATAGTAACATACCACATTTTTGTTAATATCTACAATTTAATACTGTTTTTAAACGAAATAGCATTTATGACTCAATCACTTTTGGCAGTATACCGACGATATGTCAGCTGATATTGTAGAGGAACCTAAGTGGAAAGCGAACTGCAATTTTACCCCTTTTAAAGACTACATGTAAAT
>PNEQ01002306.1:0-23289 GCA_003012365.1 Medauroidea extradentata | reverse complement strand
TGCAGCTTTTAACGGAATTCGAGCCCAGAACCACCCGGAATTTAGACCTGAGTGACAAACAACTGCGTCACGTAACGTCGAAATAACTCATGAAAATAAAATTTATTGAAAAAGAAATAAAATATCTGTGTCCTGGGCTCATAGAGGTTGTACAACACCACGTCTCGATAGGTTACTGTAGTGAAACTCCTGTATAAGTTGTTTCTCGCTGCTCGTTCCTGCTTTTCGGATCGTCTGCCTTGATTATTGACCAACTAAGTTTTAGTCTTAATAATCACGTTTCTTACAAAGAAAAAAATACATATATATATTTTTTAAAATATTTACGTAAGCATCACTCTGACGCAAAAAAAAAACACTTCAATATCGGTACTGGTTAGATAGATATCGTTGGTTGATGGAAAACAAATTTTGTGCTTTTTAACCCTTTTGGGTGTCGAATTTCGAAATATTTTAAATTTACATCTTAGAAATTTGTATAAGTATCCAACTGAGGTGTAAATCACATCGCTAGCCCGTTCAGTCGAATCAAAATCGATTATTTACTATAAAAAAAAAAACATCACCCCTGCACAGTATTGAGATATCGAATTTCGAAAAATCTGAAAACAGTTTTGCGATAATTTCTGTAATCATCATCCTGAAGCAAAAATTTATTGTATATCTCGACGGGCTCGATAGATATCGAGGATTTATCCAAAAAACGTTCACGGTCTTTTCACCACTTAAGAGAGTAAATTTCGAAAAACCCTTGAATCACGTTTTAGAATACTTTATTGGTATCTCGTGGACGTAAAAAACACCACATTAGCCAGCTGGGTTCAAGATATATCGGCGATTAATTGAAAACGCTTTTCACAACTTTTCACCCCTTTTCACGCCCTTAGGTAGCGAATTTCGAAAATTCCTGAAATTTCTTTTTAGGTATTTGAGTAACCATCAATCCTAAACAAAAATCACTTCGATATAAAAAAACTATGGGATCGATATGTATCGAATGTGAGTCGAAAACTCATATATTACCTCTTTTTTTAACCAGTTTAGGGCCGAATTCAGAAAATATATTTTTAATGGTACTTGGAATATTTACAAAAGCACCAATTTAAAGCAAAGAGTACTTCGATATCTCGATTGATTCCATTAGATATGGAAGGATAATCGAAAACACATTTCACGTATATTCACCCCTTTAAATAAAGACTTTCGAAACGATTTTGAGTCCTATTATAGACATTTGTAAAAGTAACCAAATAAAGTTAAAATCACTACGATAGCCAATTGTGTTTCAAAGATATAGACGATTCATAAAAAAACACAATTTGCCCCTTTTTACTGCCTGGGTGTGTAATTTCAAAAAAGCCTAAAACTACTTTTTGGGTATTTACGTAAGCAATATTTTGAAGTGAATATCAACTCTCTATCCCAAAGGGTTCGATAGATATCGAAAGTTGATTGGAAACACATTTAAGGTCTTTTCAGCCCCTTAAATGTTGAACTTCGAAAAATCCTTAAATTGGCTAATATGCATTTTTACGAGTTTCCTATTAAAGTAGAAAACACCATGCTTGGCCGTCGGGTTCGAGCTCTATCGACGTTTCTTCGGAAACACATTTCACCCCTTTTAACCACCTTAGAGATCGAAATTACTCATTCGCTGCGCGTGATCTCTTGCGCTGCTGTTAAATGCACGAGGTTCCGGCTTCAGAGATTGTGCCTCAGAAGTTCGTAACACCGGAAACAATTTTGTTTCAAATGTTGGCTAAAACTTTTGTCTAGGATTGCTGTTGTTTAATTTTCGCAAATTTGCTTCAATAAACCGACAGTTATAGAGTAATGCTTTTAGCGTTGAATTTTGTACTACGCCCTCTTGAAGTGAAAAAATAAAGCGATTTGTGAATGTGCACCAAAAAATTGGTAATTTTGTAGACGATATAGATGACTGCATTAGCTATTTTGAAAAGTTACATTGCAGTGGCCAGTGGCCTTATATCTAGCAACCCTGCCAGGGAGGGTCATTATAACACTTCTTTTAGCTCTCAGAGGCATTGGTTGTACCTGTTTCGTTATTGCCCTACACACCGGCGAATCAGGGGAAGTTGTTGCCTTTGGCGAGGCAGAAGACCCTTCCTGACAAGATGGTTATGATAATACTCCTAAAGACTCTGAATTATTGCTCGAATTTTTTTTTGCTTCAATAAAATATTTCTTTATTTAACCTTCTTTCTTTACTGGTGTGTCCCCATCTGACATGGTCGTCGATAATTCCAGTGCTGCACTACTCATATTTAAGAGGCCTCCCTTCCTGCTCTTCAAATGTGTTGCAACGAATCAAGACTACTATTTGTTCGGAAGAAATTATTTAACAAGCAATATGTTTGTAAACCTTAGAAAACAACACGCTCTTCATACAATGTCGCTGTAATCGAACTAATTTAGATTTTAAAAGAAAAACCACTTTTAGGCCCCTCAAAAATGGCCAAAAAATGTTTACTTCTAGACCGCAGTATTTGGAAAACTATCAACCGAATTCGCAAACACAACGATAGAAACGAGCGTTAGTTAGACTTTGAAGTATACTGCCATCAAATAAAATAATTTCGTTACTGCTAAAGGTTCTATAGGAAAAAGGACAATAGCAAAACACTACCCGCGATAATGTATAACATACGTCGGTCAGGTTCAGCCTTAACAGTTCATCGATTTTCCGCCTCAGATACACACCGATGCAGCCTATATATTGAGGGCTTTTAATTCCTTACCATCCCCCCAGTTATATTAAACGCAGCCACTTAGCTGTTCTGCAAAATATGATGACAGAAACATATACTGTACATTTGAATTGTGCAAGACAAATAAATTCTTTAAAAGTGTATCTCTTTACATAAGTGTTCCATATCGTGAGCCGTAAATTGTGATCGTTTTGAAATCTAACTTGCAGAAAAAACGAATCGTCGAATTTTCCGGGTGCATATCTCTACGTCTTCCCGTGAGCTGTGACGGAATTCGTTCATCAGAATGTCGTTTATTTGCTCCCTTTCCACCTTTTCAGGACGGGCGGCGGCCGGACGACATCATCGGATCGATCTCCCCGCGTCCAATAACGAGGGTCGTTGTAAACCGGAATGATTTCGCAGGAGATGGGTGCGGCTTTTTTTTTTTTTTTTGTCCTACCACCACGTCGTTTTCCCTGCAGGCGCGACAGAAGTCGGCTAATTACGGTGACGATGCAGGCTGGGTTTGAAGTAATCCGATGTGCTTCAAACAGCTCTCTGTCTGTCTCTTTCTGTCTACCGTCGTTTCATGTCCTTCGCTCCTTCTCGTCTCCTCAACTGCTGCCTGAGAGAGACATAGAGGAAGATACGATAAAGAGGACAAGAGATAAAGCTTTGGAAGCTAATGTTTCGGCGAAACAAAGTCGAAGCCTGTTTTCTACATGAATCCTCTTATCAACAAGGAGCTGACAATTTTCTACGCGCCACACGGTAACAAAAAATTTTGTTATCGTTAGAAACCAGGACGTGTCCCTTAACGAGTCGTAGGGGAACGTGAAAATCACTTATAGCCTACAATAATTTATTAGAAGATACATGTCCTTGTCAAAAGGTCTTCAATAAGGCCATTGGATCTGTGTTTATATTTGTGTGTACCTTTCATAGTCTATTTATGAAGGGCGTTGATATATCTAGATATTTGGACATAACTTGTTTTGAACGTTTGGTCCTGAAATGTGTAAAATATGTAGGAACATTTTCTTCTTAACCTTTGCAATTTTTCTTTTGCATTGGTTATAAATGCTTTGATTACTAATCGTAATTTTCAAACATTCTGGAAACATTAGTCTAATTATACGTTCCATAATTTCGTACATTGGTTTATACGAATTTAAACGAATTATTGAAGAAAAAAATTTATACATTTATAAAACATTTATAAAAGGATGAATGAAATACAAATAATGTTACATTCTTAAGCAATCGCTACCACAACTGCTGCAGTTTACAATAACGCCCACTATGTTAACTTTATATATATTTTGGACTTAGAAAAAATTCACGATTTTTTGGGGAACCGGTTAAGGACGTTGGACCCGTAAAAATTCAAAAATTTATATTTGTGCCAAACACTGTTCAACTTTTACACATCAGATAACATGTCATTTCCCCAAATAAAAAAAATTAGGTCCCATAGTTTTAGCATTATGACCTATCAAAGTCACAAAATGGTAGTTGCGGTGTAGCCAAAATAATAAAAAATAATTAACTTACAGAAACAAGATAATTCGTATTGATTCTTAACGATGGGAGCTACTTCAAGACACTTTTGTGAACACAAAGCGATAGCTTTTTGTACTTTCAAAAAATTGATGAAAATGGGTAAATTTTTGCATAACTTTGACTTTTGGCTACTACTGAAATTTTCAAAACTAACTTTTGTCAACCATGTCGTAAAATGCATTGATACACCTACTATCAGTTCCTGTAATTTTGAATTTATTCGTTAATTACTTTTTTTGATTTTGGCTACACCGCAATGGCCATTTTGAGACTTTGATGAGGTTATTATTCAAAAACTATGGGACCTAAATTTTATTTATTTGGGGAAATGACATGTTATCTGATGTGCAAAAGTTGAACAGTGTTTGGCACAAATATAGAATTTTGAATTTTTACGGGTCCAACGCCCTTAAATAAAAAAATAACAAGTTTATGACACTTTCGCAATTAGTCCATGGCTTGTTATTTCTTAAACAATTCTTGTAATGGGAGTAAGTTAAAAACTAAAAAGGTATTTTGGACATTCACCATTGCAGAAAATGTTGTGTCACAGAGATCAAGAGTATACACAAAACAAACAGACAAGTAAACAAATAACAGGACTTTGTTTGCATCTGTAATTCTGTGTGTTTAGCTTTGTTTGCCAGTTGCAAACAAAGGCCTTTTGTATGTTTTCTTGTCTGTTTGTTCGTGTGCATTCTCGAGTACTCTGTGACACGCCATTTGCTGTAATGGCGTGTGTCCAAAATACCTTTTTAGTTTGTAGTCCTTGGCTTATTGGACATCTTCTTGAAGGCGCAGCGCTAGTAATATAGAAGCATTAAATGCAAGCCCAATAACATGGTATCGCTATGTTAGCGAGCAGTCAATGAGAAACGAGAAACAGCTGTCACTTTAGTTCACGAATAACCTTGGATGCTACAGTTCACTGAACCCGCTATATTTTACGCTGCCTGTAAAAATATAACATGGTTTTGTATTTAAATATTTTATATCAGGCACTTTAACTGACATTTCATTGCAGTAAGTACGCATTCACTGAATGAGGTGACGCGCTTAAAAAAAAAAAGTATGTAAGTTATACCATCGTTTAATTTTCGATGATTCTTTACAGCAATACAGGTGAATGATGGAATTATCTCTTAAACTTTCTTGGATTGCACACGTGCAACTTGTATCACGATAATATACAAGTAATTTATTGCACAAAGCATTGTATGAAAGCCAGTGCGACCTACAACCGTCTCAAATGTCCAAAAAACTTAAGTAGGTACACTGATTTATCGCTGGAAATTTTGTTAGACTAACGGCCGATTCTATAGACCTCTTCCGAATGACAACCAACTACTCACCAATTCTTCCTCTATGGAGATATCAGTTGGTTGTCATTCGAAAGCCGTTTATAGATACGGCCCTAGGGCCGATATTATTAACCTCATTTTCTTTTGTTCCAATTGACGCGATTCTTCCGTATTTGGGAAAACACAAGAAGAACACTGAGTGACGAATTCATCTATCCTTGCCCTAACCTGCGCACCAAGAAACAAAATGCTGTGATCCACTTGCCAGAAGTAAAGGAAGTGGAGAAAAAATGATCCGTCTGTTTTAGACCGTTGGGAATTACTTTTTCCAGCCAACATGATTAAAGAAGAAGTGGACGTACCAACATTTGTTTAGTGGGAATACATGCAGCATACGGACGAGAAAGAGATTGTGGCAGTACCCAATTTGATAAATTGAGTGATGTGTTGGGTTTACTTTATCTGATAGGTATGAAAAAAGCAAAGCATATTGGTATCAAAGAAATTTTCAGTAACTATGGCACAGCACCAGAATGTTTCAGAGCACATGATACGGATGCTAGGAAATCTATCGACTAGCTACCTACTATAAGAAATATTTTTGAGAAGTTTGTTACACAATGCATAGAAAATTATAAATTATGCGAAAACATATCTTTGGAAGAAATATGTTCTTGTAGACTCCTGTACATTCAACATAAACAACTTGGAAATCTGTACCCACCGTAGAATAAATTGAAACTTTTAGAAACGAACTGTCAAAAAATATACTATGATGTCTTCCGTTATATGTAAGAAAATAAAAAACAATACGCCGACGTAAATTAATTAATTAATTTCTTATTGTTACGCACCTCAAGTATGAAAATTGTTCGAAATAATTATATACACAAGTGATTTAAACACGTATGTTATACGATAGTTGGAGGATGGTTGGGTTGGCATTGATGTCGTAGAAATAGGTCTTCTATATATTATGAACAGCGGCTAAAATATTGAAAATTGTTAAATGGAATATGTACATAACGTGTTCATTTTCAGGAAATGAAACAATATTTTATAGATGATTTAGTTAGTGGGGGCGGATGAACAATGTACGTCGGCTTGCAGTGCAGTCGTCAGCCTGGCAATGTTATTGTTGACGGTTGGCGGAATAATACATAGTTAGTGTGAAAACAGATCCAAGCTAGAAGCAGGACTTACAGAAAGTATCAAGTTACCGTACAGTAGGTATAATTTAGTGCTACGACACATTGTTAGGGACTGGAAAATTTCACGAATACAATGACCTGTAGGCTAGAATCCAATTTACTATGCATACTCAAGCCCTGACTATTCAGCTAGCTGCTACTCTGTGGAACAACATACAGAGAACGAATAGACGGGTCTTAAGTATGTATGGTAAAATAGATTCTATCCTGCAAGTCATTGAATTCGCGAAATGTTCCAGTCCCTACACATAGTACATTGTACATGTAGTCGTAAAAGATTTTGCCATTGACATTTTTGCCAGCAATATAGCCAAGGATTCGCACGGTTTGTTTATCGCGCGTTTATCTCTGGACATTCAGTATTCTGTTAACTCTACCAAATACTTACTTCTGTTAGAATTTATTAGTTTGTGGACATACGCTATTGCTCATGTTTTTCTGATCAAACTTGGGTTGAATGACAAAGTACAAAAAAGAACAAGAAAAAATATATATAACAGACACGAGAAATAGAAAAAAAAGCAATCCCAGGAAAATTTTGTAATTTTTTTTTATTAGACATTAAAGGATTCTAGAGATAGAATTCAGTCGAATGTAGTCACAACATCCAGACAATATAAGATAGATGGAAATAGACAAAATATAGTGAACAGTGGACAACAAGCGAAAGACAATAGACAACACAAGTTAAAACCAACGAAAAAATGCAATGTTTCGGAAAATGCGATCTATTTCCGTCTTCAGGCTGAGACTCAGCTGGTTGGAAACATGAGCAATGGTGTATGTCCACAAACCATCTCGAAGACAGAGGGTTACACTCACGTGGAACACAAAGTCTAATAGAACATACAGTATCCACTTTGTGGCCGGGCAGTCAAGATATGGAGGATTGCTGCTTCGTTCATAACACTCAAAGCGCTCGCACGGTAATCCGCTGCTACCTCGCCCATTTTCCGTGAAACCCTCCTGAACATAGAGGAACGGCATGAGGCAGGGTTCAATGATTAGGGGCCGAGTGGTTGTACCAAGCAGTTCCTGGATAGTTCAGTAACTAAACCCGTCTCTCCCAATCAATTACAGCACAAGAGCAGCGGTATTCACGTCGGGAATGCTTTCTCGAATATTTAAAGGAGTATATATTAAACTCGTAATTGGGTAAATAACATATGGGTAGGGACCTGAAAAATTCGCGTTTTCTTTTAGGCGGAAACTGGAATTCCAGCAACTGTTTTTCTGTAACACGTTCACAATTGGTAGGGACCCTGGTTTTTGGCAAAAAGAAATTTGCCCCACTTTGTTTCAGTGCCTTACGTGTACATGAGCCATTTTGCTTCATGATTACTGGCAGCGTGTCTGTATGAAGAGCCGTATATCATTTGACTGAGCCAATTACAATTAAGTCTCTGCAACATCTCAGGGCTGTGATTTGCCGGTAGAATCCCAAGACTCGAGAGAGTTAAAATATCCAATCACTGACCACGAAGCAGAATTGCAGATGTGCACGTAAGGCACTGAAACAAATGGGGCAAAATTCTTTTCGCAAAAATTAGGGTCCCTAACAATTGGTCGTTGACTTACTGGACACTTCCTTGAATTGGCTGGACTGTTAAAAATCTGTAACTGATTACGGGCCCATTTAACTGTGTCAGCGAGCAGCTAATAAACAGCTGTTGTCTGCACGATTTCACATATATTCTTGTAGGCTAGCCTACAGGTCAGTGAACCGGTGAATTTTTCAGGTCTCTACTTATGGATAGAACTACAATTTAATGTCGAAAATATTTTTGGAGTATTTGGTTTCTATTCCTTATGTTCACATCCACAACTCTGTTTCACGGCCAGTGATTGGTAGAGACACGATTATTTCGCGTATTCATCTGGTAGCAGCTTAGACTTCTCAGTCCTGTATACACACACTGACTACAGTCGAATGTTCATTTGCTTCTAATCGTACACGCAGATACCACGTGTGTTCGCAATGATTTATTTCCTTATTTATTACTGGTTTGCAGTCGTCAAATGTGTATCAGAACAACTGTCGTCCGATTACAGTGATGACAGTCAAGTATATACAACTGAAGTTCAACCTGACCTACAATCAATACGCGAAATACTCGTGCCTCTAGTGATTGGACGTTTAACAATCACTTGTCTTGAAGTTCTTCTGACAAATCGCAGACGTATTTCGTCACAATAGCCTCATTGTTATTGGTGCAGTCAAATGAGGGACGTGTCTGAGCAAAGATACGCTGCCAGTAGCTGTGAAGCAGAACTGCCGATGTGCACTCGAGACAGTGAAACAAATTGTTGCAAAAATATTTTTTTGACAAAATCATGACTCTACTTAAAGGGAAATGTTTGCTATTATTTCCAAGAATATATTTCGTTTGTAAAATATTTATTTCTATAATGTAAACACTGTAATTAATGAATTTCTTTACATATATCTGATAGAGTAGTATTAGAAAAATGTTATAATTGAAAACAGTTGTATTATATATTTGATCTAATACCACAAATATATGAAAACAAATAACCATAGAAACCAATTTTTTTCAATTGAAAGAACTTAAATGCAAAGATATAAGTCTTTGTGTTTCCATGAACTTCCGCTGTAATCAGCTTACACTAATAATGTAGAAAGCGTTTAATATTACTAAATTGTAATTTGCTTTTTTTTTAGGCATCCAGAGGTCCTTCAAATTTAGCCCTTTAAATTGGTGTTGTCAACAATGTGTTATAGGATAATTACTATAAAGGGGACATTTATATGTTTTCCTCTTTTTTTTTCGTTTCAGACAGGCATGCATTGCAGGTAGGGGCCTATCATATTCGCAATAACATTCCGTGAATCACATTTTTACAATCCTCTGTTTGCGCATCTGCAGCTTTGCTTCGTGGTTATTGGGAGCGTGTCTTTGTTGACATACGTCAATTATTTGACTGTGCCAATCATATTAAGATTTCTGCGACACCATCCGCCTGAGATAAGCGTGTATAACCTCAAGACGCACGTGAAATGTCATCTTACAAAATTTTCTCACTTTCATTTTCGTCTCCAATTTAACCCAGGATTCGCGTGCTGTACTTATGCAGTTGTTTCTCAGCACCGTGTATGTATAATATATTTTTTACATTAAATTCGCATACTACTATAATGAGCACGATAGCTTCTCAACAATGATTCTTAAGGCCATGATCTCTCGTGTATTGCAAACTATTGCAAATAACTCAAATATTTTTTAACCATAAGCTTTGAAAAAAATTGAGACAATGTACAGTCATACGATACACAATTTTACCAGAGCATTTTTTAAAATAGTGTACCGCTTGCAAGCGAAAAAATCATGCTGCTTCATTTTGGCTTATTTTCACAACAAAATGTGTACTATTTCGTGGGCAAAAATTAAAAAATCTGTTTGGTGTATTGCAACAGAAAAATTCATACACAAACGTTGATAAATAAAGTGTTAAAACTGCCAAAGAAAATTTTGATATGTGTATTAATTTGCGTTACAAAAATATTTTCGAAACCACTGCTAAACTAGAGAGTGAGGCCTTAAGTTTGGTCTCTTATATTCGATCATAGTCAGCTACAGGACAGTCCTCTGTCTGAAAGCTTATATTAAAGAGTAAGAATCATTGATTTTTTTCACGAAATGAACCTTGTATCACTTTCGTTTTCAACAATACGTGTACATGTGCATTTTTGCTTAGTTGAAAATTATATAATATTTTTAACTCTTAGTTTATAAGGGTTCAACCCTCTGGCCACAGACGTGTGGCATCTCAGTAACACATGCCGTATATTGCTAGGAATAGTTAAGTATTCATTAATCAGCCAGCCTGATAAAACTACTGATGGATTGTAAGTGCATACTTGTAAACGAAATTGCGACTGTAAGTATTCGAATACAAGACAGTTTTTTACGGTGTGAGGAATATTGCTCTTTAATATTGACGGTACGAAACTTGGAAACTAAGCGACAACATAAAGTCGTATTCATTTCCCGGCTGCACCAAATCAATTTGCCCTTACTTGTTCATTACTTAACAACAGTATGTGTTACTTTTTTGATAATAGAACCTATTTTTACGAAGTTTGCTAGTTTCAATACAACGCTAACATAACTACTAGGCGGATAAATAAAATTTACCTCATTAAGAAATTATTAAGGCATTAAAATTGCTGGCTCTTATGTCTCGAACATTAAAAAGCGAGTTGCCGTGTATACGTTTTTAAAATTTTTTCGTGAAAATCACATTAATGGATATTTTCTGTGGATTATGCATTAGTAGGGACCCCTAATTTTGCTGCACTTTGTTTCAGTGACTTACGTGCACATCTGCAGCTCTGCTTCATAATAAGTGATTGGACATCTTAGCTCTGACGTATCTTGGGGTTTCACTATCAAACCACAGACTTGTGAAGTTGTAGTAACGTTATTGTGATTGGCTAAGTCAAATAAGTGAAATCACTTCACAAAGACACGCTGCCAATATCCATGAGTTAGAACTGCAGCTTTGCACGTAAGTCACTGAAACAAAGCGGGGAAAAATTCTTTTAGTGAAAATTAGGGGTCCCTGTGCGTACGGCGTAGGTTGGTTCTCTGGAGGAGCGGAGAGGTACAATTTTCAGCGCTGAACAACGAGGTCATAAGAGGCGTCATCACAAGCCGTATTGGGGCCATTGTTTGGGCAGTCGCTAGAGCACTCGCCTACCAAGACGATCCGGGTTCTATTCCCCGCGGGGTCGGTCTCAGGATATTCTCTTGAGGGAATCCTGCCGGACGAGGCCGCTGGTCGGTGGATTTTCTCGGATATCTCCTGTTTCCCGCTCCCCTTCATTCCGGCGCCTCTCCACACTCACATCATGTTACCATTCACCAGCGCTGAAGACCAAAATGTTGAGTGCTGACCTTAATACTTTCCCTAATTGATAAACCATATAGAAATTACTGGTTATTTGTTTGCTTTAGTTCTTTAGTAACACCAAATTAAATAAAACTATTATAGCTCTCTGGTATAATAAAGTACCTTACGGTAGATTCTTATTCTCATTACATTAGGTTAATATTTTGATGTAATAAAATTTTTTTTTTAATCATGTCCCTGAATGGAAAAATACACTTCCTTGCGATAGACTTCCACATTCAACTAACCTGATCAATAACAATTTTGAAGTAATAAGTAATACGTTAATTTTAAACAATTAATGTATTCTCGCCATTTTAGTGTTGTAAAACATAAATATCGTACGTGGATGGTACTCTAGATCAAGGCTCCGAATTACAGATTTACGACATAACGCCATTGGGATGATCTGAAACGAAGCCATAAAATAGAGAGCAGCCGGAAGGATAAGGGCGGAAAATACAGGAAACCCCGTGAAAACCAGCTGACCGGCTGAATATTCCGGCTGCCCATCTACCGCAGTGGCCCCACTTTTAATTGAATAAAACAAATCGTGTGACATAATTGGTTCAGAAGAAATTTGTAAAATTAAAGAGCTGTAAGAATATTTTTATCTTCTTGCAAAACATTGCTGTATTATATAGAATAATAATTTGACACGATATGTGAGAATTCACATTAAGACTGTGGTAGTGATATAAGGTAGGCCCTATGCTGCAATGGCGGAATGCAAGAGTGTGAGAATACCGGAGTATCCCGAGACAAACCGGCCTTTCAAAGGCAACGTCCGCAGTATTTGCTGCTTACGAAAATCAGGAACAACAACACTCGTAATCGAGCTCGGACCTCAATGGTGGAAAGCGAATGGTCTCTGACCAATGTTACAACGCGGCACGCAACGGTGATTGGTGACTCTGCATAACTATACAACTAATATCAGAAAACACAACCTTGGTTATGTATTTCTAATTTACTGAGATGTTTGCCGTAACATTTCAGCAGTTAACCACTTACACTGCCCAACATCACTGCTTCACATATTCATTACTCGTGTTTGACGTCACAACTTGTTCCATATTTCATTCGCTTTTGAGGTAATGCAATCATGGGAATATAAGCGGTGTACTTTGAGCAGGCATCAAACTGGTATCGTATTCCATAATTAATTAGTTTATAGATGTGTTTTGCACGAGATGAAAGTCACCATCAAAACAAGCCTGCGTTTGAGCTTTTAAGCAAACACTAGCACCGTACAGAGTTTGTATGTAAAAGGTTATTGATTCAGGAAATCTTTGGCTGACGAAGTATTAGACCCCTCCCTTAAAAACGGCGGTTTTTTCGTATAAATTACCCCTGAGTTATTTAATATTTAACCAAATTAAATAAGGTTCAAATGTACCCAAGGCATTGTAAATTTTGCCCTCGTAAACTTCGTAAACATGTTCTTACACTATCAGAGAATAACTGTAATTTAAACTGACTATATTTTCTTTTTTAAAGTTTGAGAGACCAGCGGTTACGTATACAAGTTCGGGGACGCTACCACGAAGTCTGGGAATCATTTATGCCGGAAAATAGAATATGTATAATTTTCATAAGGTCATGACGACGTGAACAGTTAGTATGCCTTGTTATTATTTTTACTGTCATCTAGTTCATTCATTTAGGTAGATTTTTAACGCACCCAAAGCAATGCCTTTAATAACCACTGTTTGTACTACAAGTACAAGTTTACTTATTTATTTATTTATAATTATTTGTTTATTTATATACACTGAGGGGAGTGATTCATGCAAGTCAGCCTACATAAAACTGCCAGTTTTACGCCTGTATAAATTTCTGCAATTTATGTTCATATTTACGCCTGTTTTCTGTGTTATGACATTTATGCATCACTTGAGGAGGAATTTGCGTGCTTGGATCTATTCCTAACTTGCTGTTGCATGCATGGCTGAGGCATGGTGAAGATCCCAGCGAAGAACGATGGATATACCAACATGACGGCCCCGAATTTCTCGTCGTAGCTTCAAGACTTCGTGCAGCAAATAACGCAGGGAGTGTATGAAGCTGCACTCCACGTCTTCGCTAACACTGTTTGATCGTGATGACGTCGGTGCCCCCGGCTCTCATTGGCTTGGTGTGGCCTGTGTGAACCCCGTGTCGGAGCTTGCCGAAGATTGCCGAAGCTTATAGCGGTTTTGAATGCCTGCCTGCCTGCTGATTTGGCGAGTCCCTTTGACGGCACTAGGGTCGGGAGCTACGCTCTTCAGGATTGCCAACTGCGGTTGTTTTTCATGGTGTCGTCGCATGCCTGCCTTGGCGCTGAGATTTTAACGACCTTCTCCAAAAACATCCGGGATGCTTCAACCATTGGTCAAGAAACTCAGGGGAGGTGGCACAGCTGGTATAAATACTTGTGCCAGGCACAGGGAAAGTCAGAGAGATAGCCGGGTGTTAGGATGGGCTAAGTTATGTATTCATTTAAATTTGAGTAGACTGTTCCTTCGCCCGAGGAAGGTTCTATATTATGTATAGGGGATTTATGGTTGAATGTGCGGTCACGCAAAATTAAAAGTGTCTGTCTCGTGTTCGCGGGGCCGAAAATTAAGGTTATTCCCCCTGTTTCTTGGCACGTGGTTGGTTAGCATATCTTACGGGGTTATGTTTCCAGCATGTCATTTTAGAAGTATTATACCCATGTTTGATGTGCTTTTCTCTTGGGGTTTTTCTTGGGCTAGTAACAGATTCTTATATTTTCTTTGTTGCTTGAGAATTGATTTTTAGATTCGTTAGGAAGTTTATTTGAAGTCAATATGTACGTACTTGAGAAAGAAGTAAAGTTTTGAAATCTTTATTGTAATCTGAAAAAGGTTAAATCAGACTTCGATTATACTGTGTTTTACTTGAGTTGCTATTTCAATAATGCACGGATTACCATATTCATAAACTTTGTTGTAATATGCCTGTACTAGCCCTGTTCGCATTTGTTGTACATGAAAATTTGTCTAGTCACGTTTTTGATTGGAAATGCTATAATTTTCTATTGTGTTTTAGAAGAATTGAGAAAGCTTCAACCACGACAATAAACGTAATTTGGTACTTAATTTTCATTTTGAAATTTATTTCTAGCACTCCTTTAGCTACCCTTGCATTTGCAATAAACTTATTTACCTTTTTAATTTGTATTGAACCCTAAGATTCAGGGTTTTAACACACACCAAACGGGCTCCAAAATTGCTCAAGTAATATGCACAGCGTACACGCATCACTGTAAAAAACTTCCTCAAATGTTAGGGAAGTTATTATCCCAGACGCACTATGGGACAGTTACTATACTTCCGTCTTGTAAATATGCAAACGTTTACAAATGTTACAATACAAGTCTGGTAACTTTAGTATGCATTTGACTGTTTTATAATTATGTTTAGGAGTGTTACCATGGATGTCTGGGAAACTATTCTACAATACCTACTTTCTTAGCGCTCCTACACGCACGTCTGGTAAATTTACAAACTTTTTTTTAGAGTGTATATACATTTAATGTACATTAACATTTACGTGTTGTTAACAAAAAAAACTTTGTTAACTAGTTGTGTCACTTATTTTGTTTCTTTGAAGTTATTGTACGTCACATAATATGTATAAGTTGATGAAAAGTAATCCATTGCAAATTCGTGGCTCCAAACTTGGTGTAAAGAACCCATTATTTTCAGTGGGTAAAGTCTGTGACAAGCACACATAGCCGCACATGTTACCGGAGATAAACTAACGCGGGAGTGGGAGGCCGGGGGGGGGGGGGGGTTCTAAGCACATACGTTGCCCTCTGAGACCATTTAGGCAATTAGTGACTCACTTTGTGACTCCGGCCACGAGATGCCATCTAGATAAATTTCCCTCGGGCGACGGATATTGGGAACGGACGTTGTGTTTCTGCGAGTAGATATTTAAACACAAGTGTTTATATGTCAGAGCTGGAACATGTGTTTATCCAGTGCAGTTGTTATCGATATGTGACTCGTGGTTCACCGACAGTTGCATACTTCGGACGAGTAATTCCTACTGCAAATAATTATTACAGTCCAGTCAGGGATAAATTGAAATTCAGACTTTCAAAACCACAAATATCCGAAAATGAGTTAAACAGACATTTAACATGAAGTTGGTGAGTTACAAACGAACACGTAGTTAGGTTTAATTAAATAACTACATGCTCGTATTAAAAATCAGGCGAATTTGTATGTTTTCTTACAAAACCAGATATGAACACCCTACCGTACTTGTACATTGATAACAAGGGCACAGCGGCTGCTATGCTTTGGAAGGCGTTGAGTTAAGATATGCTACGTCTGACAAGTTTACTTTTAAAGCAAGATATGTCCGTACTTTTTTTTTTTTAACTATATGTGGCCACTTTTTCTTTGCTATCAAACAGAATATGATAATAACCTATTTCATATTAATTACTTTAATTTCACAGTTTTAGTTACGAACAACAGTAAATCCGCATAATTAATTTTCGTTAGTATACCAACATTCAAGTTTTTCATGTTGCTGTAAAAATAATTACGCTGTACCTTTCTTGTATTGAACAATTGCTGCGAATTTTAACACTGTGATGCTAAAAGTTATGTAATATTTAATCAATTCTTATGGTATATGCGTAATTTAACCTTTGCATTTTTCATTCATTCGTGGCACATGCTCGTTTGTTAACTTGTCTAATTAAAATATTTTTAGTTTTAATTTGATACGTAGAGTTCTTTCCTTGCAAATTCACTCCTTTCCCAGCACTATTTATTTTGTTAATATTCTATGAAATTGTAATAACAGCAATTTACAAATTTTTTTTCTGAAAAAAAAATTATGAGTTAACTATGTTAAGTTAATACTAGACTGTATTATTGTAGACAAAATTGAGTGCGACTTTGTAACTGACTAAAATTAAACATGAGCTAATACTGTTGATCTCGAACGGTATAAAAAAATATTTTTTTAAATTTAACTTATAACAATTAATCGTAATATGCTTTGTTTTCAAATTTTTATGTGCGATACTGTTTTAATACTGTATTAAATGTACTACAAATTGGTAGCATCTGGTAGCTATGGCTATACGCCGGTCTATAACATCACAACTTTCGCTCGACCTTGTTGAATCTCGCACATCATGGGGTAAACATCGGCCCGATTATTTTGAGCATTTCAACTTTCTTATGTGTCGAAATCCGACTTTATTCCCTCCCAAGGTGAATTTGTTATTTCGATTTAATATTTTTGACCCCAAGTGTCATTATATATTTATCTCGTTCGTCTCTTAAACTTTTCTTTCTGTTATTTTCAATGTAGCTGTCCCCGCCCACGTGGTTTAGTCTGTTTGCTATGTAGATGTAATCTAATAACTCTTGGCGGATTTGGCTACGTCTTCCAATGTAGAATTCGCAAATTTTGGTGCTCGTCTCTTTGATGTACCGTCATCGGTAGACCTGGGCGAGATGGAGGAGTAACAAACTATCGGCGGTGGCAAAAGTATCCCAATGTACGATAGCCAGGAAAGTCAAGCCTATTTATTATTATCTTCTCGTCCCAGCTACTTGATGTCTACTTAAAAATAGTGTCTAGTTCATTATTTTGTTAACGACAAACTTTTGATTCTGATTTCATTACAAGCTATACCAAATTTAAATGATAAAATAGATAGTTAGTTAAAATAAAAAAATTAAAATATAACATGATGTAAATAATCGGGGGTCGCCTGCCATATATATATTAATTTTTTTAAATTACTGTTACTTATCTATCATATAGAAAAAACCTTATAACCAAAATAATTACTAAAACACAATTTGTGATTTAAGGTGGCCGTCTTCTCAGGCCGCCGAACGTAGTACACATCCATTTGAAAACTATTCATCGCGCATGTAGAGGCCTAGAAATTTCGTGGGTTCAACGACCAGCCGGTTAGACTTCACAGTCCTGTGTACACTATGTCCTCAGCTACTTGTATATTGCCTGCTGCTACAGTGAGAGACCAATTATACATGCAACAAGGTAGCTCTGGAGTCAGTGAGCGTTTACATGCAGGTCTGCTATTGGGTGAAAATCTTTAAGGATGTATTCCATTAAATTTAACTAGGGCCACGATTTTGTCGCGAAAAGATTTTTGCCCCACTTTGTTTCAGTGTCTCTCGTGCACATCGGTAGCTTTGATTCATGGTTATTGGTAGAGACTGGAAAAATTCGCGGGTTCAGTGACATGTAGGATACACTGTAAAATAACTTCCTAAAATTTTTAGGAAGTAATTAACCTAAACACAGTATGGGGCTGTTACCATACTTCCGCCTTGTAAATAAGCAAACTTTTGCACTTGTTACAATACAAGTCTGGTAGCTTCAGTATACATTTGACTGTTTTATAAAATAGTTAAGGAGTGCTACCACGGATGTCTGGGAAACTATTCTACCATACCTACTTTTCTTAGCGCTCCTATACGCACGTGTGGCAAATTTACAAACTATTTTTAGAGTGTAGCCTCCGAGAATATCTCTGAACACAAGCAAATCGCAGCTGTTCATTAGCTAATCGCTGATACAGGGAAATGGGCAAGTGTTTAGTTACATTTTTGTTATTGGCTCAGCGATTTTCGGAAGGTGTCAAATATGTCAAGGGCCAATTGCGAAACTGGCGTGAACTCTAGTTGCTGGAATTCTAGCTCGTGCTTAAAAGAAAACGCGAATTTCAGGTCCGTAGTTATTGGCAGCGTGTCTTTGTTAAGACACGTTTCTCTGGATGGGTTAGTTGCCAAGTGGCGTAAGTGACAAAAATTGAAAATGGACTTGCACCACTATAGAATTGCCTGCAGTGAGGTCTACATACTTACGAAATGCAAATATTTCAGGAGAGAGAATTTAAAGTTTGTATCTGTGTTAAACTTCAGGGATTACGTTATTTAATACGTAATGCAATGGAAAAATGTAGTGGACTAGGACGCACGCCATTTGGTAAGTATGTAGACCTCACTGCAGGAATTATATAGTGGTGTAAGTCCATTTTATATTTTTTGTGACTTACACCACTTGGCAACTAACCCACCTATTTGACTTCACTAATCAGAATAAGATTATTGTGACTCCTTACGTCCGTAATTTGCCAAGGCAAGTGAGAGTAATA
Source organism: Medauroidea extradentata (assembly GCA_003012365.1). NCBI lineage: Eukaryota > Metazoa > Arthropoda > Insecta > Phasmatodea > Phasmatidae > Medauroidea > Medauroidea extradentata. Next base: position 4,421 of record PNEQ01002306.1, on the reverse strand, counting down.
TTATCCAATTACAGGCGATGTAGCAGACCTGTAGACGTGCACACGACGCATCAAAACCAAAAGTTGCAAAAATCTTTTGACCGTAAAATCGTGGCTCTGAATGTAACTTAATTCCTTACATAATAAACGTAGGCTATACAGTAATAGCTTCTCAAATTAATTCGCGTTATTTCCGGGTCTCAACGCATGATGAGTAGGACCAAGAACGTTTTGCGAAAGGAATTTTGCCCCAGATTGTGTCAGTGCCTTACGTTCACATCTGTAATTATGCTTCATAGCCAGTGGTTGAACGTTTATCTCTCAGGTGTTTGGTGGTTAAACCCAAAAATGACGTGTGCGTTGTCTGACAGTAACGTTACAGTGATTGGCACAGTTAAATGATAGACGCCACTTCACAAAGGCAAGCTGCCAATAACCACTAAGCAAAGCTGCATATGTGAACATAAGGCGCTTGAAACAAATCAGGGCCAAGTTCTTTTCGCGAAACGTTCATGGCCCTAATTATGAGTAGAGACAAGCCAATTTCGCGTTATTTTCTGACAGTTGACTAGATAGACTCTAAGTGACTATAGGCTTGTTCGACGTCTCCCGCTGGCCGATATTGTCGTGACTTGCCGCGGAGAATAAGGCCTACTTACTAGGGCCACGATTTTGTCGCGAAAAGATTTTTGCCCCACTTGGTTTCAGTGACTCACGTGCACATCGGCAGTTCTGTTTCAAGGTTATTGGGAGCGTGTCTTTGTTCAGACACGTTTCTCATTTTACTGCTCCAATCAGAATAAGATTATTGTGAATCTGTACGTCTATAATTTTCCAAGGCAAGTGAGGGTAAAATCATCCAACCACAGACGATGTAACAGAGTTGCAGGTGTGCATATGACGCATCGAAACCAAATGTTGCAAAAATCTTTTCGCCATAAAATCGCGGCTCTACTATTTACACGGTGGAGAGGCCAATCTCTGTAAAGACATTACATACGTAAATGACAACACATCAAAGATCGTGGACAATTTAATCGCAGATTATGTTATGTTATGTACAGGAAAGTGAAGTTTAGTCTGCTACCAAATGATAACGCAAATTTTGCATGTTTATGCTTATGACTTATGTCTGCGTATTGCAATCACTCAAATAACATTACACGCGTGTACACCGTATTCATAAGTATGACTAAAAATATTTCACGAGTTCAAAGACCAACATATGTATACCGAAGCCCTACCATTTGTCCATTACCTGCTACTCATTCAGACAGCAGATAATGAACGAATATACGGGGCTTGAGTATGCATAGGACATTGGATTCTAGCATGCAGGTAACTGAACTCGCTAAATTTTCCTAGCCGTATTCATAAGGGATTTATTCTACTTGGCAAAACTGACGAGAGTAAATGGTTAGTTGTTGATCTTAGACATGAAAATCTTGGCACAGATCGTTTCCAGAGATCTATTCATCTGTGATACGCAAAAGTTTTTTTTACTGCTAGTTGCGTGTTCGATATATATCTTTATCTACTAAAAGAAAACACATTCAAAACTATGCTACTTTATTTTTCTTTTCTAGAAATCATTCTTAAAAACTTGGTTTCGGGGCACCTGTAAATGGCTAAAAACGGGGTAGTCAGATTGCTGTCACGTAAAAAGTACCAACTGGATTCGTAAAACGGAAGTAGAGAAACATGCGCTGTTTACATTACTACGCACTTTCCGTAAATAAATTAATAGGGTCGCCGCTTTGAAGTCTCATTGGAAAAAGACAACCATTAGAGCATTAAACGACGTTTTACCACACCTCTCATTAAGGCAACAAGATTGTTGACGTTCCACCCAATGTCACTCTTATCGCCTACATGTTTTCCTACTTCTGACGCGGCATCTAGCACCTGTCGTGTAGAGCTCTTAATACAGGTCGTTCAGTATAAAGTGAGCACTAATATTTAAATTTTGGAAAATGTCTCTAACCGTTACTGCATAACATTCAATAGCCTGTGCCGTTGGTAGCGAAATTACGCAAAATAGTTCCGTGTATTTTCCTAAGTAAATACAAAAATAATGAAAGAAAATCAATCGAAATCGACATAATTGTATTTTATACAACTACTAGAAAGTTTTTGTCGAACTATATCGACTGATACTGATTGCAAAATTTATCTGACACGCACAAACATCAAGCGACGTGTCCAGAGAGGTCAGTCATTTCCGGTCGTTAATCGTTACGCGCGGAAAGATACCAACAGACTGAAAATACAACTTAAGCAGGGCTTTTTTTTTAGTGCTCACTTTATCCCGAACCGCCTATTGGCATATATACGTGTATAGTACACTTTTCTCTTTAATATTATGTCATAAAATGATAGGTTCACCACTGAACGTCTCACTGAGGCGGACTGTATGCGAGAAGACGAGTGCATGACGTTTTGCCTAAACTACAGGCGAAAGGATTTTTTGAAAAGAAAAAAAAAACTACTTTAGGAAAAATTTATTTTAGGGAAAACCACTTTAAACAAATCGAAATTTTAATAGTGTTTACATGTTAGGCTAAACGACATTAGGTAAAGTGACTGTGAGCCGAAATTGAAAAGGCAAAACGACTTTTACGTAATGTAATTGAAGTTATAAAATTTTAGGCAAAACGCTTTTAGGCAAAATGACTAGGCTATACGAAGGTAGAAAATCACACTTAGGCAAAACGACGTTCTGCCGAGAAGACTGCACTTCAGTTCATTGACTGAATGCTTAGAGGTTAGGGTGATATGTGATGTACGCGTGGAGCTCACCTTTAGAACCTCGGGCTCGCAATATACGTCCAGCCGGATGACCACCTAAACTCTGTCTGCTACGGAAGAGTTTCATAGGCCTTACTTCATCGTGCTACTTCATATCGCTACAACCCTGAACACTTCCTCAGCTATACAGAGACGACTTCTTACCCCCAGAGCCCAAAATTGCCTACTCACGCCATTTACACCTTCTCCACCCTACCTCCCTCCACCCTGCGCAATGGATGCGGTCAGTGGCCTCGGAAAAGGGTAATTACAGTCTACGAACTCCTCTTCTTTCCTGTCCAGTGCTACCAACTCGCAAACGACGGGAAATTATCTCTGAGTTTCATTAAATGTCCCAGCGGAATAAAATGTTCACGTTAGCCTTTGTTCTTTTTTCCGTCCACGACTTTCGCGTCTCCTCCTGTCGCCCTTTCATTTTAATATTGGAAGGTGTTCCAATCAAACCCAGGGCATGAATCTCGCACACTCGCACTCGCGAGTAGCCTTGAAGAGTGCTCTTCTTCACGACCGGGTGTGAGTAGCGAGTCTACATTACTTGCTCTGTAAATTAATCCTCATAATCCTTAGACATATACAAACACTTTAATCATTTGGCTTTAAAGTGTTTTTTAAAAGGTCCAAATTGTGCTTGGAATACTGCTGTACAAGATGTAACACCCGTTTTTATTTTCAATTTTGTATAAAATACCGCATAGATTTATTTACTATGACAAACTTTTGAGTCAGATTTACATATTTCGTAGTTCGTATCACGTTTATTAAATACGAACCACGAGTGCGTAGTTATGAATCAAGTGAGATAATATAAGATTTCGGGATAAAGTTATCACTTCCGTTATTACTTTCCCTTAAGAAGAGGTCGCGCAAAAAAAATTATTTTATGTTTCGAGTTGTACTTAAAAAGATACCGACGCACTTACAAAACTGTGTATTTGTTTAAATAACCTTTACTATCTGTTATAAATTATCTACAGGTAATAAAACGAAGTACACGGCAAGTATATAACTGTTTCCGAGGTTGAAGTGACTTACGTTCTTCGGAGACATCAAATACTTTCGTTTCAAAACTATGAAAATTAATTAAAACGTGTTCGAAAGTTTATGATGCAATAATAGTTTCATAAATTTTACAAGTGTGTTGTAAAATCAATATGCCATGCAGACAAATAGGCAATATTTCGTAATTTTAAATTCTGTGAATAATAGCATATTAAATTATAAGAACTCCCAGGATAAAATTTCATAATTTAGTTTGCTCCAGACAATAACGTCCTTATTTACGTTCCCAAAAATATAAACTTTTTCTAAATAACAAGACATTTATTTGTGTATTCAAACACATTTTTTTAACTCACCAGTCATCAGCAACAGACCAACACGCAAGGCTCTGACAACAACAATCGAGAATATTCCCAAGAACTCAATCTCTATACATAACAAGTAGATCTATACAGAACTAATCAGCCTACTTTCCTTTAGTGTATATATTGATAACAGAAATGTTTGCTCAAGGGCTGTAGGGGGATGAGTTATCCTAGGGGTTTAGAACACACAGAAAAGAATGCCAACGAAAGCAATATGATGAAAAACTCAAAAATTAGTAAACATACTGCAACATTTAAATTTTGTGTATA
>PNEQ01002304.1:38682-48882 GCA_003012365.1 Medauroidea extradentata | reverse complement strand
TTTGGGGATTTGTTAAAGATAAAGTGTATGCAACACGTGTACCTGATGTTAGGACATTGGCTCAACGCATAACAGAGGCTGTCGCTTCTGTTTCAGAAGATATATTGAAGAAAACGTGGCAAGAAATTGAATATTGCCTTGATGTTCTACGGGCCACCAACGGTGCACATGTAGAAGTTGCCTAATATGGCAAAAAAAAACTTTATGAGTTGCACATAATGTTCGTCCAAACCGCAGTTTGCTAGCATTTGTAGTTTTCTAGTTATGAATTTTTGTAATGAGGGAAAGACTTTATGGACACCCTGTACTTGTCATTTATTTCCTAGTGAGTTTTGGTTATCTATTACGCCAGTTTTTTCTTATTTCCGAACAAATTAAGCTCTGGTCGTTTTTCTCCCATTACAGACAATGTTAACATCTGCTCGCATGGGTACTGAGTGACGTCATTGCGCAGTAGCGATGTATTTTGATCGCCGATCGGACAGGCCTGTATAGTTCGGCCATGGATTGACCCAATATTTTCGGCGCAGGGTACGCAGACAACGCGGAAAGGCAAATAAGCGTTCTGATTGGCCGAGAGCATTTTCCGTTCTGTCTGTTCGGCGTGATCTGCGAGCGTGTGAATCCACCTATTGGGGCCGCCTTCCGTTATTCACTGATTTCACTGATATCACTGACAGTTCGCCAGTGTCCGTGAACAATAAGGGGACAGCGTCAGTAATCAGCTAAATATTTTCACTGTCAGTAAATTGATAATATCGGAACATTAAATCAGTAAACATTACTGCAATGTACGTTGCCTAGCAACCACATCTCTGGCATATCTGTGATTTCATTCTTGCGATAAACTGTCATGTTTATTTTGTTCGTTGTATAAATTGTATTTACTTTAATAATAAAGTTGGTATATTTTTAGCATATTGATACATCCAGCACGACTTAAGACTGATACTGTTTTCTTCATTTTTTCACGACGCAGCTTATACATTGTGTGTATTAAGGTTTGGGAAGCTGTATCCATTATTTTTAAATGCATAAACAAGGTACGATTCAACCTCTTAAACATTATTTAGTCTTTGCAAACTGCACGACGAATGCTTCTGCATACTGCAACTATAAACAGACGTTAAATAAACGTATATAAATTAATAGATACCCTCTTTGGCTCTTATATATTAAAAAAGACTCGTCCTATAGTAAGATAACTTCAACTTTTGAATTTCCGCCAAAAATATTGGTTTCCTGACAACACTGATGCTCTGAAGCGCCAGTAAAATCGGTAATCTCAGTATACGGATGTAGCCTCGCACAGGGTATCGTCATCAACCGACCATCAGTGACTATCAGTGCCGTCAGCAATTTCGGAACCATAACTGATATTACTGAAAACACTGGCCAGTGAAATCAGTGAATAACGGAAGGTGGCCTGGGTAGAGGGAGTATCATCTATACCAGTTACTCTAAGATCTATACCAACGTAGAGGGGCGGAAACAGCAATCTCCAAGGCTCTGAGGTGAAGCCCAATGGACGGCTTGGCCCGTGATGTCAGAACAGATTGCATGCTGGGAGAATCAGCTGTTTTTGCACATTCAATCGCTCGTTTGCCATAAAGCTCAATGCTTTAGCATGTTTGTTAAATGATTTATACCGAACCGTGTAAACCATTGCTATATATTTAACATGTTATAGTACGACTAACAACAGTTCTTTGAAGGGATACAAAGTTTCATAATGTCCAGTGATTTATAAATATAAATAATCGAATCGAAAGGTCCGTCACTTGGCTTTTATGCTCGCAGTATTTTATTTATGTCTGTTTAATTAGGTATTTATTAATTTAAACAAATGTGCACATATTTTTTTGGCGAATTGTTATATTTAAAAACCAGTGTACAATGCAAACCACATCACAAGGTAATTTGTAGGCCTAGGCCCACTTCTTTTAGCCTCGCATAGGAATATGTTTACGAGTAAGTTTATATATTTTTTAACAAATTCAAGGATTTTAAAGAAACCGTAGGCCCGTTTATGAAATTAATAGTTGTATTTTGTTAGAATCACATATTTGTAGGAGTCATCTAAATTTACGTTTCTGTCCTCCTAGGTTATTACTGCAAGTCAGTGGGCATGTCCTATCTTGTGGTTTATGTTACCACTTGTTAGTAAATAAGAAATAACATTCCGAAGTCACTTACGAACATATTTAAATAGAGACGTTAAATTATACACTGTCGTGGTTTCGTGTTTTTTTTCCTTCCATGTTAAGGTAACTGCGAGACGAATTTGAGGTTTTACCACGAACAACTACCTAAGACAACTGGGGGAAAATTAATTTTTTAAATTAAACTAACTCGTGTAGTTTATTGATATTACGTTTGATTGGCTAGGTATTACAGTGTTTATGTTCTGATCGTACGTTTGTGTGGCTACATAAATTTTTATGAGCCTAAAGTAAAGTTTGGTTTCCTTGATAAAGATATAGACCTAAGCTTTTCGTTAATTTCTCGGAAATTAGTGTTAATAACAAATATCCAAGCGAATTTCTCCAGAACGTTTAAGTGCTGTTACAGTTCAATGAAACTAGTGCTATTCATCATCAAATGACATAGTTCCAGTTTTTTTATATAGGCCTACTGTTAATCATGCTCCCATATACATATAGGCCCCCTTCGTTTTTCTGTAGCTTATACATACTAACATTAATTGCCGAGTATTACATTTGTTTTAGGGAAGTGGTTAATACGTCAACAATTTGTTATGACATTAATTAATAATTTCTAAGTGTAGACTAATGAAGCAAGTTTCTCGCTGTATGGAAATTTGCATTGTGACGCCTGTCGGGAGAAGGTTCATTGTAGACCTACTCATTTTTAGACAGGGTTTCTATTGATTTGTTACGTTTATTACAGAAGACAATGACAACCAACCTTGGCCTACTGGAAATACTGCCTGGTATAACAATTGTGTGTGTTTAGCATAAGAAATATGCAGCCAAATTATTGTCTCTTGTAAACAGTGACACGATTGTTTTAGCTTCATCGTTGTTTATTATTCAATACGATCTACGACATACGTATTTTAAAAACGTCTGCAGTTGCCTTATACTAAGAAATGGCAATTTTTCGACTGAGAGTGTATTAAAAGTTTTAGTTGATGAATAGAAACTCGTCAACCAATATAATCATATACGTTTTTTGGCGTCGTTTGTGCAAAATCAGCTGTTACTACCCACGATTCAGTGCACAAATGCTACTGGCCAAGCCGTCCATTGAACGTGGTATTTTGACACTAGATAAAATGGCGGACTCATTTCCGGTCGAGAGACGAGAGTGATTATGCTAATTTAAACTTTAATACAGTATAATATATTACAATAATCATTGACATTTTTTCCTGTGTTTAGCGGGCGGGCATATAGTGGAACTATAAAGTAACGGATTTTATGCGAACAAAATGACGGATTTTTAATTTACTGTTGGCCACACTGATGTTCGCCATGTTTTCTGGGGTCAAAAGTCAAAACAGCTGTTCAATCGATCTATACAGCTGCATAAATGTAGGTTTGTTCGGGCGACCTGAGATTTCTACCATCGAGAGTGGGTTGAGAATAGACGGCTTGGCCGGTGACGTCACAAGATGAGCATCGCTCCGAGCATCAGCTGTTTCTGATGACCATGGTTTCTGTACAAACGTTCGTCAAAATGCCATATGAATAGTGTTACTTGGACTGGTTAACATTGTATAAATAGTACAAAAATGCATATATGGTACTTGCAATAGCGAGTTTAGGTATCGCTAATAGAAATATATGAAGGATATTATTTCGTTTTACTCCGAATATCCTTGTAAAGAGTCTAGTCACTCGTGGTCGCTATCCATAATTTGAGCCGAGGACTAGATCACAGCCCCAGACGGCTGCTAAAATGTTTGGGCCTATAACTAAAGCATTTACTTTTTGACCATTCCCTTTCAGGATAGTGTCTGTGAACACTGCAATAAAGTTACAGTAGTTAACTTCAACCTATTCGACTTTCTTAGAAGACAAGCATTAAATTAAGTGCACTCGTAATTCCGAATTTCGACTCGGAAGGTATAAAGTAGGGCATTATTAATTTTAATAAACTATGTGAAAAATAAAGATACACCCAAATAGTCTGCAAGATGAAAGAAATGAAATAAATAACTACTTAGCCCTACAAAACCTGACAAATAACATTGACCACTTACAACCACTGAAAGTTTCAACATTTTAAATATTCTGACTATTGTCCACGATTTCAGCAGGCCCTAATATTCCACAGCAGCTTTGCCTAGATGAAATAGGTACTGAAGGTATTGTTTTAATATCACATACGTGCACACATACTATTTTTGTATTTGTCCTTTTTAAAAATTCGGTTTTGCTACCCTCCCATAGCAAGCCACAGTACATGAGCCATCGTCTCAACTCTCCAACTAACAGATCGTCTACATTTATACAGACAAACAAGGCTCCATGAACATTATTTGGTCTGAGACTTATCAAACACCGCCAAATCCATGATTTATATAAGTTATTTTCTGACTATTTAAAGAAAATAAATCGTCCGCCCATTCAAACGCAGCAGTCTGTCGCGATTGTTTGTACTTTGACAGCTGATTCTACCCATGATTCAATGTGCGAATGCTCCGGGCCAAGCCGTCTATTGTAAGGAGCAGATATGGCACTACCATTTTCTTGCTCCAGTCGAACGCCAAAATATATAGTGTGTGTTGTTTGTCAATCAGCTGATCGTTATTTTGGGAAGAAATTTTCTTGAGTATGGCATTTTTAGGCGCTGAAGAATTTCTTCTGCAAAATGTTTTCAACAAATATTAATCGGTTGATGATTAAATAAGTAAATAGGCCTAATGAATAAATATTTAATTTTCTTCAGAATCAAGTTGCTACCTAGAAATTTAAATTTATTAATTTGGGTGTATGTGTATGTCAGGCCGTGTATATCACGACGCTTTACAAAAAAAAAATTCATTTGCTATATACTACGGAGTTAGTGTTTGAAAGTCGAGTCTTAAAAAACATGTCGTAATAGAGTATCACTGATCATGCAAAACTTCAATTTCCTCTACGACATTCAGGATTAAGTTGCTACGTACAGTATCACTCTATTTAATATCATCAAGAAAAATGTGCATCAGTATAATATTCCAGTGATTTGATTTTACAAAGCCTCATCGGCCGACCGATTAACTAAACTAGCGACTATGAATAAGCCCCGTATATTCCCGAAGTTTTAGCTCATCATACTCTAGTACGTAAAATCAACTTGGGGTTAACATAGCTTTTACCAAAAGAGCTGAATTACCGAAATCATGCTGGATTTTTATTTTTGACAGTCTACAAAAATACATAGGCCTACAATATTATTAGCATCAATTACTACCGTAAAATAGGGTGAATAGCAACACAATGTTAAAGCTAAATTTTAGGTAGTAATTGTGTTTTAAAAATTATGTTTTTAAGTAGGCAAGTTTAAACAGTTTACAAACAATTGTTTTATAGTAGTTATATATTTTTTAAATCAAAACGGTACAGCTAGGAATATATTTCTAATTTTGTTTCTATTTCACCCCAGTGTTTCTAATCACCCCGGTTTACAGTACTATATTTCCCGCATTTCTCGCAAGATAACCAAACATATTTCCAAAATACCGTTCAACCAAGCTACAATCTTCAAACACACTTGTAAACAAATATTCCAATTTCGCGCCTTTTTACTGCCCTCGATCTCACTGCGCTTTCTGCTCTTCGTCAACAGCAAGGACAGAAAGAGCTTGCTCTTTCTGCGATAAATCGCAGTGCACTCGACGCCCGAACAGCCTACCAAAAAAAAAAAAAAAAAAAAAACACTTCCAGCCAGACGAATGTTCAAATTGAAAAATCGCAAGAAAAGAGCAGGAAAATTGCAGAAGTGGTAGAAATCTCAGGGCACCCGAACAAACCTTGTGTGTTCAACATGAGTCATGTGACTTCAGTGAAATATGCACGGAAAAATTGAAATAACACTGAGAGCCAAAACAATAATTGCTTAGTAATCACAACTATGTTGGATTATTTTGCTACCTTATGAATTTATGAACTACGGAGAGCATATTACCATTGTATTGCATAGTATAATTGTGTAGAAATTCCTCTTGGTAGCAAACAAAAGACATTGAAACTTTTTGCGGTAATATGGCATGAAGCAATAGCTGGCATAAAAAGGACATTGCTAGTGCTTTTAATGCATTTTTTCTACAATGTAGAGAAGTACATCACATATGTAGTTTTATGGTTGGACAACTACTCCGGGCAAAACAAGAATTGGTGCTTGCTATTGTACCTTGTTACATGAACGAGACAAAGGACTGTAAACTAAATGGATGTAACATTTACTTAACGATTTAACAATATTTGGCGTACGAGTCCACCGACACGATCACTCACTCCCACGTTGAGTTGTAGACTGTCCTCTTGTCGCTGGAACAGGGACACCAACCTAAAAGTTGGCAATGACAAGGTCGCCAACTCGCACCAAAATGTACATCCAATACAGCAGTCCGAGAACGGGAAATTCAAACTGGGCATGTGTGTCCAGGTAAACACTAATCACAATCTTGCACGACACAATCTTCACATATTTATGAAATATATATATACAAAATGTACAAGTCCGAAACATCCCCACCACCTTGAAATAACTATTTCAACTTTTCACTTCACTACGTTTGGGGCACAGCCCCTGGCCTTGGCCGTACAGCCATAAACGCAATTTAACTCTGTACGCCGTACGCACAGTCGAAAACGTACAAGAAAACGTGACATAACACAAAACAGCACAAACAAAATGGCCTTAGAATTCAAAAGAATCCACATCCAGGCTATTGAGAACCATCGAAGGCGAGAAAGCTCGCGGTCAAAAGGGGTGCCGCACCAGCACCATGCATGAAAGATAGACAACCGTCACCGACGGCGGCTACAGAAGAACTCATTTCAACTTTTCGGCTGGCAATGGGCACAGCTTCACTGCAAAGCGTTTTAACAACCCCGAGGCAGTGCGCACTGCGGCTACACGAGATATCCCATCCTTGCCTGGGTGGAACTCTACAATACGGCCCAATTGCCACTGCAGAGGCGGCAGTCGGTCATCCTTTACAAGGACCATCTGGTTAGGAGCAAGACTCGTCTTCGTCTCATGCCATTTTGGACGCTGTTGCATAGTGTGCAAATACTCCTTACTCAAACGCTGCCAAAAACTCTAGTGAATTTGTTCCACAAGTTGCCACCACTGGAGTTTGTTCACGGGCAGGTCTCGCAGGTTTCGTTCAGGGACAGCAACCAACGGTTCAAAGGTCAAGAAATGTCCTGGTGTTAGGACACTCAAGTCATTGGGATCGGGACTCAATGGGCACAGAGGCCTAGAATTCAGTACAGCCTCTACCTGGACCAAAACTGTGTACAACTGCTCAAATATTAAGATTTGATCCCCAATGACCTTGAGTAAATGAACTTTTACAGACTTCACGCCTGCTTCCCAGAGGCCTCCAAAATGTGGTGAGGCAGGTGGGATGAAATGCCACGTTATGCCTAGAGAGGAGAACATATCAGCGACACAGGTTTGATGGGCAGCAGAGGAGAGTAGTTCGTGCAGCTCTTTGAGATGATTGTGGCCCCCCCCCCCCAAAATTGGTCCCGCAATCGCTGTAGATGTCGGATGCTCGGCCTCTATGCCCCACAAAGCGCTTGAAAGCTGCCAGGAAAGCTGCGGTCGATAAATCTGACGCCAATTACAAGTGCAGCGCCTTTGTAGCACAGCGGACAAACAAACAAAAGCCTTCTGGCATGGAGCCTTGAGCAGATGACTTGACTTGATCACAAATGGGCCAACGTAATCAACCCCTACCTTTACGAATGGCTTGGCTTCCTGTACTCTCATAGCCGGTAGGGAGCCCATCATAGGCTGACAGGGTGAAGGCCTGGCACGAAAACACCGCACACAATGACGCAAGCAATTTGAGATCGCACGTCGATCCGTTAAAATCCAATATTGTTAGCGTAAAATGCCTTGCAATGCCTGTAGTCCAGGATGATGATTCTGCTCGTGGTGATGCCGAATGATCAAGTTGGTAAACCAATGTGCCTTAGGGAGCAGTACCGGATGTTTGTGCTGAAACGGAAGGTTGGGCTGTTGCAGCCTACCACCAACTCTGATCAACCCCTCTTTATCCAAAAAGGGAGCTATTCTACGGAGATGCTGCGATGTACCTTGACCCTTCTGTAGTGCTGATAATTCATCTCTGAATGATAGTTCCTGGACATGATGAAGACATAACAGCAATGCCTTAGCAAGTTCTGCTGGGCTTAGATCTCCTTTCAGCCGAGCGGATACCCCAACCCGAGTATTGTGACTGAAGCGACACATATAGGCAATAACACGAAGAAGCTTAGTAAGACGACTGAAGCGAGCTATTAGCGTGGCCAACTCATCCGTCTCAACAACAACTAACGTATGCAACTTTTCTTCTTGCAGTGCAGCCTGATGAACGATGTCACTCATGGGAAGACTAACCGGCCACTGCTCCATTGAATCCTTCAACCAGGATGGACCTGACCACCACAAGGGGTGCCCTACGAGTTGAACTGGCAACAAACCTCGAGAAGCACAGTCGGCTGGGTTGTCCTCTGACCTAACATGCCTCCACCAATCTGATGAAGTAAGAGACTGGATCTCACTGACCCGATTGGCCACAAAGGTTTTCAATTGGTGTGGAGATGTCTTCAACCAAGCCAATACCACTTGTGAGTCTGTCCAGGCAAATGCTACAGGAAAAGGAATGTTAGCATAGAGCTCAAGAATATGATGTAGAAGGCGGGCCAGTAGCAATGCCCCACAAAACTCCAAACGTGGCAGGGACACAACTTTAACAGGGGCAACCTTGGATTTGGCTGCAATCAAATACGTAAGGACTTCACTTCTAGGACCAGATATACGTAAATAGACTGCTGCAGCATACCCTATCTCCGAACTATCACAAAAGGCATGGAATTGGTATGAACAGCCAGTCTTTCCTTTAACCAGTCTCGGAACAGCGAGCGGTGACAAAAGTGGGAGCTCCTCATTGAAACGACTCCACCGCTGAACAATCTCTGGTGATGGCACATCGTCCCAGCCCAACTGGCTTAACCACAAAGCTTGTATGAGATGCCTGACCTACAGAACCGGGGACAACCAGCCAACCGGATCAAAAATCCGAGCAACAGCAGAGAGGATATTTCGTTTGGTGGCAACAGCTGAACTGCTTTGGGCTCCATAGGAGAAGTTGTCTGTGGCAGGATTCCACACCAATCCCAGAACTTTCACCACCTGATCTTCATGAAGATCCAAAGACCTAGAGTGAGGGAAGTCCACATCTTCAATAGGCAGCCAATCGAGCAATGCAGGGTGGTTACTCACAAAATTCTGTAACTTGAAACCCCCTCTAGCCAGCAATGTGATCAACTCCCGTTGCAGTTCAAGAGCAGACTCGACCGAATGCGATCCAGTGACTATATCGTCCACATACATGTCAGACTTTAGGACTGCTGATGCCACTGGAAAACTCTCCTGCTCATCGTTGGCAAGCTGCTGTAAAGTGCGAAGAGCGAGGAATGGTGCTGAGGCAACTCCATATGTCACAGTTTTCAAACAAAAGTCCTGGATGGGGTCCTTCTCACCAAAACACCACACTATCCTTTGAAAATTCCAATGTTGTGAATCAAGTTGGATTTGGCGATACATTTGTGGAAAGGCCGCAGTGAAGACTACTTCGTGAAGTCTGAAAAACAACAACAAACTCACAATGTCCCGTTGGAGCTTAGGCCCTGTCAATAGAGTGTCATTAAGTAAGTGACTTTCCCAATGACCCTTTGGCAGAAGCATCAAACACCGCCCTGAGTTTGGTCGTGGTGCTCTCGGGTTTAATCACACAGTGGTGAGGGAGGTAGTAGACAGGTGATGTAGTCGCAATTTGTGCTTCCTCAATTCTCTCCATGTGCCCACTGTCCAAATAATCTTTCATAAAATCTGAGTACGACTGTTGTAGCTGGGGATCCTTCCTTAACCGTTTCTCAACACGCAGCAGACGGCTGACCGCTTGAGGTCTGGTCAAGCCAAATGTAGGTGGCGCTGTTTCAAATGGTA
>PNEQ01002304.1:10712-38582 GCA_003012365.1 Medauroidea extradentata | reverse complement strand
TCCTATCCCTGGAGTGTGTCTCAATGAAGTGTTTTTAACACTGAATGTCATCAGAAGACTTGTGGACAATGTGTGGGTACTCTTCAATCTCCCAAAACTGCCTCATAGTCTCTGGCAATGATGGCACAGCCAGAAGTGAAACACACAATGATGCAACCTGTGAAGAACAAGGTTGCTCGACATGTCCCAGTAGGATCCAACCTAGCACAAAATCAACTGCTGTAGGAGAGCCATCCAGTTTGCCTCCCGTTAACAGCTGTGGGAAAAGATCAGCCCCAATGAGGTCAATAGGACCTGGGGTGTCAAACGTCGGGTCGGCCAAACTAAGGTGTGAAACCTTCTTACGCACATCCGGTGGGAGTCATACACTGGGCAAGTGGTGTGTGATCTTGGGCAAAACAAAGACATCAACAGCGAAATGCATGTTCTTATCACGAGGTGCAACAACAATTGAAGAACGGAACTTGGCAACATTGACCGTAGTGTTCGAAAGCCCATGCACCACCAAACCAGACCTCTTGCGAGGAAGCCCCAACCTTTGCAGACAGCTCTCCGTAATAAAGCTAGCCTGACTAGCCGAGTCCAGCAAGGCACGGGCACTAACACGAGCTCCAGCTGAATTCAAAACATGTACCTGAGCCGTGGATAATAACACAGTCGACAATGAGCTTGCCACAGGAGTCACCGCAGTCAGACTTGAATCTAGCTCGAAATCCTGGTGTGGTGAATTGGGTTTCGAGGGTGGGTCAGACTTCTGAGAATCAACAACCTTCTCAAAATGCAAAAATGTGTGGTGTTTTGCTCGGCATTGATGACATGAAAACTTGGAGGGACAATGTTTAGCAACATGCGAGTGAGATAAACAGTTAAGACACAGCTTATGTTCCATAACCACAGTAAACCGGTTTGATGGAGAACGAGCCAGAAATTCTACACATTTATACAGTGCATGAGGACCCTGGCACAAAGGACACACAGATTGTGATGTTACTAAACATTTCGATGTCTGCTCGTGAGATTGCCACCTAGACGAAGTCTTGAACTTAGGTTTGGCCCCAGAACCACTAAAACCTTTGGTCCTTGTTGGACCTACTGACTCAGCAGCTGCACAGTGTTTACCCAGAAATGCCACAAACTCATCAAGTGTTGGGAGTTTATCAGTACGTGTTAGCTCCCATTTAGTTCGCAAACTAGTGTCAAGGCGTTTGCACACAATAGGCAACAAAATTAGATTCCACTGGTCAACTGGGACCTCGAGAGCCTTTAGGGCAGCAACATTCTCTGTGATCACGGACAGCAACTGTCGCAATGATTTGGGACAGTCAATGGTGGCAGATGGTGCCTGAAGAAGTGCATCAACATGCATACCCACAATGAGGCGTTTGTTCTCGTATTGAGCTATCAATAGATCCCATGCCACATCAAAATTCGACTCAGACATGGGCAGAGTCTGTACCAAACCCAATGCCTCACCTCGAAGAGACGTCTTTAGATATGCAAGCTGCTCTACTGGTGAAATATCCCTGTTGTTCTTGATCAAGGTTGAGAACAAGTTTGAGAAATTAGTCCACTGTTTTGGATCACCGCCAAATATTGGAAGTGTGATCTTTGGCAGAGCGACACGAGATCTAGTTTGCATGTTTGCACTTGCTGAACATTCGTTAACCTTCTCCTCAGTAACAGAATCTACTATGGCCATAATAGCAAAGAACTTCTCCTCAAAATCAGCCATGCGTGTTGCATGTTCATCAAAATCGAAATCGGCTGTAGCTGCCGCCTCGATTGCCACATAATCAGCGTCAAAATGGTCACGCAAGGTAGAAATATCCCTCACCGTGGCCAAAAGTAAGGGTTTTTTTTGAAACGTCTACAAGAACCTCTTGCCGTAGGCACATTTGATACGGGATTCAGTTAAGCGAAAGTGAACTTGCGCTGAACAGAAACAAGCGTTGGCCAAAGCAACGTAAAAAAAAATGCTGAAGAACACTTGTGAAAAACCTTAAGTTATTCACGTCAACAAAATTCAACAAACTCGAAACTGGCAATATGAGAAGAACAACTACGTGCTTCCTACTCACATAACCTCAAACACAACAATTGAACCAACATACCCTTCTTAACGAAACAAGACAAAGTTCCAACAATGAATTTACAACATTTCCCTTAGCAATGCAGGTGTAGCAGCACAGGCACGTGTCGATATCTGCAGCGAATATTCCTGCTTCATTCTTCACGTGGGCGGGAAAATATTACGTGATGCGCGCACCCAAACACAGTGTACACACCTCGTAAAATACGTAATGTCAAGCTTGGATTGACAAACCACACAAAATCAACGCACAAGTTCAAAGAGCAAAATATCACTTGGTGTGAATCAACGACAAAATGCAGTGCACTGAGCACGCCGACTGCCGAACAAACAAAATTCACACCGCGTGGCACGATGCACGTTTTCATTCCAACGAAGACAAATACGAAAAATTTCCGGAAATATCCGGCCCGGAGGACCAAAAAATGTTACATGAACGAGACAAAGGACTGTAAACTAAATGGATGTAACATTTACTTAACTATTTAACAATATTTGGCGAACGAGTCCACCGACACGATCACTCACCGCCATGTTGAGTTGTAGACTGTCCTCCTGTTGCTGGAACAGGGACACCAACCTAAGAGTTGGCAATGACAAGGTCGCCAACTCACACCAAAATGTACATCCAATATTGCAGTCCGAGAACGGGAAATTCAAACTGGGCATGTGTGTCCAGATAAACACTAATCACAATCTTGCACGACACAATCTTCACATATTTATAAAATATATATATACAAAATGTACAAGTCAGAAACATACCTTGTTATTATTGTCAACTCAGAAAGTGTTTCCACAAACATTGTTGAACTGTATTTTTTTTAGCCAGGTCATACATTTATGTTGGCGGATTCTTTCCACCCCCAAGTGAAGCAATCTCTCAACCGCCTTGGCAAAGTGTATGACTTCTCAGATTTTGAAAAATCTGTAGCAAATGCAAACTCTGAAAAAAACCAGTTGTCAAATCTATGAGGCATGACGATTTTGAACGATGGCCTTCTTGCGTGTCATTCCACAAACTAAAAAATTGTCAAAGCCGTCCATTTTTAAGTGACATTGTGTACATCAAGGCAGAGACAGGGAAAAACACTCTAAGAGTACAAAACATGCTATGATGAGTTGTGCCCAACACAAGAACTGGACTTCATGAACAAAAATGGATTTGCAACTGTTTTGAAACCACCTACATTCAAGACATGCGCAAGAGGGATCAGTCTGGAGAAGAAAGACGATATTCTACAGAAACTTGTACCGCTGATGCCAGAGAGTCGTAGACAATTTTGGAGAGCCTTGCCTGTGAACAATGCTCCAGATCTGTGTGTATTTGACGATAACTAACTAAGAATTTAACTAAGAATGACACGTTTAGCAATGATACGTTTTATTAATGTTTATAGAAATTTGCAAACATTATTAGGTTTAGCAGTTTGGGTACATTGTTTTTCCGAACTATTTTAAGCTCTTATAATCAACGAAAAAATATGAATGCTATTTTTACTCTCCATCTGTTGTATTATGACATCATCACACTTAACATATGTGTATCATATGCAAAATAATGCAATATAGGTAAATGCTTTAGTGACATGCGATGATGTTTTCTTGGTGTCATTTTGCACTGCAAGTTTGTTTCTGAAATGTTTATAATGTCAATTTAAAAGAAAATTAATAGGCCTATTCTCTGTTCACTCTTAGTTGAGTTTTAGGATAAACAAAGCAAATTATAAACAAACATGTTCATTGGCTGCCGACCGCCATGCACTGTGATCTTGCATAAGAAATAGATCTTTGTTATCTGTCGTGTACATATAAATTTACCACTCCATCACTTAATGAGAGAGTTTTATTAACAAATATCTAATATATACAGACATTACAAACACAATCTACGATGCTATATGTTTATTACTTTAATTATGGTTAGCGGACGACACGTCGGTACAGTTGGTTCACGAGTTATTTAACGACTGACGCACTGCTAAACGTACGAGTTTCTTGGTACACTTGCCAGTATTTAGAAACGTACGATACTCTGAAGATACCAAAAGATTAGTTCAGTAATAATTATCACAGTAAAAATAAGTAAGAAACATCACAATCAGATGTAATGTTTTATTTTTTAAAAGTATTTTTGGACGTTAATGCGTCAATGTTGTGGTTACTGCGAATGTTTTCTTTCGTTAGTCCATTTTCCGTTCCAGTTCGTCCGAACCTCGGCCGCGTGGTCCGAACCAAAGTTCCTTGTTATATTTTGTTCCGTCCTCGCGTCTGTTTATATTTACGTCGCTTGCAGATTAGGTTATGTGATGCTGGACGTGAACAGTGAAAATGTCTTGCATGGTTTTCGAAATGTGGATATATGTCTTCATTACTGAACAAACTGTGGTGATGTTTATAAGGCAAGAATAAAAATCTCGCTTAGCAATCTTTTATGTATAAAAAAAAACAATATGTGTCGTGAATTATCGACAGATTGTTTGGTGATTTATAAAATGTAATTTTTCCAAAACGAAGTACAAAATAATCCAGGAGGACATTACAGTAAGTTTAATCACTCATCTTGTTGACAACTTTTTTTCCGCATGTAGTACCAAATTTTCATTACGTTAATACCGGAATATTTGAATACAATCGTTAGTCATGACTTGACAATTATACTATTAAATTTTTAAATATACAGTAACTACACATGATGTCAATATTTTTATCAAGTTTTTGTGTAATTTTTGTTTCCCTATGTTGATAACACGTACGAAATTTTCACGCAATATTGTTGTAATATATACGGCATTGTTTCCTATGATGCCGACTGTACACACTTTTGTCGGTTGAAAATAGTACGTCGGCGCGACGCACATATTGAGCCAATTAGAAGCTAGTGAAGTGCAATGATATTACTTTATTTGTTTACCTCAGAACTCAACTTAGAGTGAACGGAGAATAAATGTAATAAGCTAGCAATCCTTATAAATAAGTTTTTTACGGATAAAATAATGTTTTCTTTCTTGAACAACTTGGTTTATGGAGGGATAAGATTTTCTTTCTTAAAACTAAAAATAAACATGACTAAGCTTAATAGGTATTAAGGCCTGAACTCCACTTTTATATTGTTACATATGTAGAACACGTTAAAAAACCATAGTAAATAAATTTCACATATTTAAATGGCATGATTAAAGAAAACATTGAAATTATCTACAAAAGTGCAAATAGGCTAAGGAAAAAAACAAATTTTGCTGTCCTGTAAAATTTGATATCATGGAATTAAGGCTTATCTCCTTAGCAGGGCAGTATAGTGAGCACCCCTGAAATTTTATCAGTTGTTTTGGAATAAAATTGCATATTATACACGAGTAAATAAGGTGAATATAAACAATGTAGGCCTAAGTGGTTCTAGATTGACACTCAAAAATGTTTGAACATTGACACTCTTGCAAATATTTGAACAATCGTAAGATGAGTCCAGTTATAACGATGACATAAAACATATTGTAGATTCTAGCAAAATCACAGGAAAATGCAAATAATAAAAATTTTGTTACACTGTAATAACATTCCTACTGAACAATACTATTACTGTTGATGACATTGATTGTGCACACACTGACATCATGTTGACGTTAGCCACAGCAGGCTTGGTTGTTTGCATTATATTTTCACTAGCACAGGCTCGATCTGGTCCACAGAGATAAGGTACTGTTCAGTTCAGTGAGCTAGAAATGCAGAGCAACTGGCTTATTATCATGTGATCGTTGCACCATTTTGAAAATGGGAGGGGAGAGACTATGAAGAGTAGATTTACAATGGCCTTAAGAGTTACCAAAACAAGACGGTGGTTTGAAACCAGATATCCACTGCACGGTGTGCTAGACCCTATCGAAGCACAGCGACACTGTGACGTCACGTGCCACCTTCAGTAGTACTATTATTCGAACAGTCGATACTACAAACCTCCTCCTCTACTAGTCTTGCTTTGAAGCGTTCGATCTGCCCATAAAGAATCTGTCACAATTTTTTAGGCTCCAGAATGAAAACGTGCATACAGTATTTTCATTCACACTACTTCGTGTACTAGTAAATTTCAGGCGTCTTATCGAATTGAGGACAGTAAAACTTGAATGTTAAAACTTATATTTTTCAATTACATTTATCATACATTATTTATATTCAGCATTGCATCTTCTACTATTTGCATTTTGGTAGTTTTCAACAAGGACTACCTGCAATATATCAAGTTCAGCGCTAGGACCTTCAGACATTTGTAACCCTTGTTGAATGCCAGGGCCGTACACAGCTTATTAGGCCTCTGTTTAAACTCTTAAGTTACCCTTCAAATCCAAAGGTCACCATTTTAATAGTTTTTCTTCAAAATGAAATAGTGAGGCAAAAATTGTGGAACAAATTCGGTTGTTTCTGCCAACTGCCATATAAGAAGTGCTAAAATGTTAGTAACTATAGTTATGTATATATCCCTCACTGCAAGAGAATGCCACTAATTGAGTAAACTAGCATAGATTCACATGGAAAGTTGTTTTGAGCTCTACACCAGTAAGTGGCACAAGGGTGAAATTCTGAACTTGTATTCAATATCACTCATGTTTCAATCCAGGTCTGATCATCCTCACCACTTTATTTTTATGTTCAGAGTGCCTGGATCTACTTATCCTTTTGATCTGTTTCAAAATTTTTATTGAGTGGAGAATTTTTCACTCGGCAGAATACTGCCTGCGCAAGTACTAGAAAAAAATACCCTGCCAGCATATATTCATTATTTCCTCACGAGCAATTTCAGTCTTCAGGGTTTTGGTTAACTCCTGAATGACACAATATCAATATTGGATTTCCTCTCACCGCAGGTAATCAATTCAAGACATGCCACTATCCAGCAAAATTACCACATCCTAGACCAAATTTACAATTATTTTCGTAGTTCAAGCTTCTTCACGAAACTATTAATGTAAGCTTGTTGAAACCAACTTTATATTAAAATTACTTTTGGTTTCTAAAGTTGACTTGCTTTTCATTATATAAGTGTAAAACTTTCAATGACATGAGAAAATTCTATTTTCTATTTTGTTATAATGTCCCTTCTGATGAAAAAAAAAAAAAAAACAATTTTAAGTTTTTATTTCTAATTATATTAATAACAGCTGTTAAATAACTGTTTTGTTGAATTTAAGTTTATTAATTCCAGAACCCCAAGTCAATGTTCCCGAAGAAACTATCGCAAAATTGATATTTTGTTAAATCTGAGATTATAAAATTGAGGTTCTATTACGTACTATAATACACACTATTTGAGCGCGAAAAGCACTGTACATCAATTAAAGGACATTAAGAGCTTTCTTTAATGACAATAGAGCATTCATTTTTAAGACGACATTGATCTTACAAGGCACACCAGTAATTTTTGTAAAAATTAATTAGTACTGTAGATTAGTTGCAACTTTCAGTTATCCACGGTATAACCTCCTCTATCAGGGTAGATATTCTGGAGTTGATTGTACTTATGTCTGTGTATTTTTACTGTTTAACATGTTACATAACAATAAGCAGGTTTCTAATGACTTCAGCAATTTAACTTCATCAACGCAAGCAGAAGGCTTCCTATATTACCAGTTGTTCAAAATTTTCTTTCTTTGTTTAGATACATTGTTCGTGTGTAGGTCTCATGGGTACTAGTATCCCTCCAAGACCAAACCACGTTCAATTCCCAGTCGAGAAATTTTCAATTTTTACAATCACAAATTGCGGTGGACATTGCCATTGGCAAGTATGGTTTCTTTTGAGAGCTCAGTTTGCTCGGCCATTACATTTTGTTACTGCTCCACACTCACCTCATTTCATCCTCATCAGTGTTAGAACTTCATACAACAACAGTCATGATCTTTGAAAGAACTGTGCAATGGGAGTGCATGACTAGATTCAGTTTCTTGGACGTACTCCATTGCAAATTGAATGACTGTCAATGAAAACTAAACAAATAAAAGAAACTCATTAAATAAGCAAAGTATGCTTTAGTCAGCAAGATACATACACAACATGAAATTCCAAAATGGAATCGGGTTAAATAAAAAAACAAGGAACAAACAGATAATAAATGAAAATAATAACAAATAAAATAAAAAACCAAGTAACATGCGACACAACGATGAGACGAGATAGTGTTCCTGAACCCTGTGTGTCTACCTGATGACGGGAACAGATTCCAGTTCCCGAAACATCGTAACACTGTCTGTCTGGAAAACTACTACTGTGTTTTGTTTCGTCTCTTCATTGTGTTGTTTGTCTTTTCTGTATATGCAATGGAGTACATCCAAGAAACTGAATCTAGTCAACAACAGCCATTTATTAATAAATTACCACAACACATGCAAGACCTGTTTACAAATGACAAAGAATTTAAAAAGAAATTAAAAGCAAACTTGTTAGATAACTCCTATTATTTTGTAATGGAATTCATAGAAGCTAATAGGCAATGCACATGAATGCTATGTTTGACATTTGTGTGACACAACTGGATGACCTGGCAGGCCCCACATTGAAATGGCAGCAATTTGACATGGGCGCTAGGGGGGGAACATGTAGATGATGGATGACACTGACTCGGTAGGCGAGTCGGACGGGATATGGGTGACAAAGTTATGGGAGTGGACCGGCTAGCACGAAGAGCTGAGATAAGATGGATAGTGGGGAAAGGACACGGTGGAAGCCGCGGAGGAAACCCGCTTTTATGATGATCGCAGGGTCGACAGGCCGACGACCACGGGGCAGGCTACGTACCAGTGGATTGTTGCACCCTTCAACGACAGATCTTTGGAGACTTGTTAGGGCCAGTCCCCACGCCACAACACACTCATAATTACGTTAAATCGTCACTAGGGACGGGGTGAGCCAAGAACACTACTTGCAAATAAAAGATGCAGATAGTTGTTTTGAAGTTTACTCACCATGAACAAAAGACTGGTATTGTTCCTATTGCATCATGTTTAAGCAGAAGGATACAACACACATGGCATAGCTGATGCAACTGAATACTGGTGATTGAAAATGAATGACAAATATTGATATACATTTTGAAAAACATTGGAACAATTATTAGACACTTGAAAAACGTAACAAATAAACAGTAAATTTAAAGAAACATATTTTAAAGGTAATATTTATTATTTACGACACACTGAGTGTAGTGTGACGTGCACTGGCACATAGCAATTGTACTTGGCCTCTTATATAGTAATTTCAATTTTTTTGTCTTAACATTTGTTTTATTGTTTATAACAATTTAAGTAGGCCAACTTAACCAGGTGCAAGGATCTTAACGGTGGGATCCAACATATTAATTGGGGATGCTAGTAGAGAAATTAATATTAAAATTTTATTCAAAATTTAAAATTTAACTGTTAAGACAAGAGAAAAGTACTGCATTAAATGTTACGTGTCAATTTTATCTGATTTATATCGTTTTTGGACATATTTTAAAGCTAATTTAATTTCAAGCAACTTTTCTAAGTGACCTTTTTTTATATTTTGCCTTGTTTGGATTTTTTAAATTTCAAGTAGCCTCTTAGCTTGCTTCTCCTGGAATGGGATTTAGCTGGCAGGCAGGTCAAAGTTCACTCGCTTGGAGGCACGTATAGGGACGTGCTGGAATGTGATGAAGGCAGCAAGTCGTTAGGCGATCAATGTGAGGGGGGGGGGGGTAGTGTCTGGTGCAACAGAACTCCGAAAAAGTGGTGATCCGAGACAGATTGATGACGCTGCACATCCCTAATTAATAAACTGATGAATATTTAGCTGGTACGGTGGAACAAAACGCTTTGCAAATTTGTCAGTAATTATGTTACATATAATTTTTATGTTATAAATGTCAGTTGACCAGCTTTTCATCAAACAACTTGGGTCCCGTTGTATCACTCCGCCGCTCGGCCGAGTAAGTCCGGATGTCCGTCCAGGGAAAACAGTTGTCATCCATCGGAGCTAGTGAGCGGCGCCGGGAGATGGCCAGCTAAGTTTTTTTGTTGGAGCTTATAAACAGGCAGTCGTCGTACATCGGAGCTCATAGACGGTCGCCGGGAGATAGCCGGCTAAGTGTTTAACCAGTCTGTGTATCATGGCAGGGCAGGGAGTACGTGTAAGGGAGCACTGGCGAGGGGAAATGAAGCCTCTGGGACGAAATCACTGTAGTTAAAACTTAAACATTGTTTTCTTTGTCTGTTAGTAGCACTAGGTGTAACAAGGTGTTGCACAATATGTAATCATATAGCCATCATCCTGAGTAAAGTTTGTAAACCGTTTGTACCGAGCGACGATATTGTCTTTGGCAGACACTCGGTAATTGTGTAAATAACTGCAACCTGTTGTAGTTTGCATCAGGTTTACTAGAGCGTAGTTGGTTTGGCGAAGTATCTCATGTCTCATCACCTGTTATCTTTGTTATCTTGATTATTTGCAATGAAACACTGATCATAGATGCAAATAAACAGCCGTAAAGCAAATATATTTGTGTTTCTTTGTTCTTCGTACCGTCATCCTGCAAGCTACATCATTCAGTATTAACCACAGTAGAAAGTTACGCCGTCTCGCATACAACACGGCAAACAATAACGCCAACACCCATACTCCCCCGTTACAATTGGCGCTGCGAACAGGATCATCATAACCTCCATTATCCACACAAACAACATACTCCCCCGTTACAACTGGTGCCGTGAACAGGGACGACATCTACAATAATGTCTACATACACAATACAACATACTCACCCCATTACAGTAGGCCATACTAAATGAGTACAGTACGGCAGACGGAGTAGTGGGAGGGTGTGCTAGGCACACATCGAGTTTGGTTGATTAGTTATGTATTATAATGTACTGTATGTGTTTTTCTACTTGTAACCTTACATGATATGTTCCAGTCTTTGCGTAAGGTGATTACGTTACATTACAAGATGTTACATTTGTAAATTTGGTTGTGTACGTGATGTCTATTTATAGACATATTATCTGTATGTACATGATTTCATGATCGACTTTATCCATAGTCTTTGGCAGTTTCCTTTCTCATGGGCTCTACAGAGTGAAATAAAATACAAGCATTGATCAAACCACTGAACTGCCTCTGTTAAACCAACTCTCAATCATAGATGACATTGACTGCCTTCTTCACTGTAATCATTACCTAAATGTTCATTGAACACAAATTTAATATTTTACATTCTACAAATATCACATGACTTTTTTTATTGCTTAAGCATTCCTGAGAATTTAAGTTTTAAGACTGCTTTTCTTTGCTATGCGAGAAATTTTTTGGAATAACTTAAGTAAAAAGTTAATTTGTTACGCCTTTTTACCGTTAAAATTAACTACAGTAGTGTACAAAAAATAAAACAGTATTTGAAAAAAAATGTGACTTGTTTATTAAAGCAACATTTTGGTCTGTCATGCCTGTAAAGCTGATACAGTACTTAAAAATGGCAATATTGTATCACTTATCACAATCATTATCAAGCGCTACTAATTTTGGAGTATAAATTAATATTACAAACATTTCTTTTAACACATACCCACTTCCTTAGGTATAATATAAGAGTACAGTTTCCTTGGAATTTGTCTAGTAATCTGTACAGTGGAAAGGCAGAAAAACAGTTTTGCAAGCACGAGTGAATACAATGGCAGACAAAGATTGATAAATGCAAGAAATGTGTCCAAAGACATGCCCAAACCACAAATTTAGCTCGTAAAACATAACAAAATTATCTATCAAAGCTCATAATTATTAGGAAAAACAATTGTAGCTTCTATCCTACAAGTGTTCATTGACACTGTACATATGTACCTAGTACAGTAAAATTACTCCTATATGGTCATTATAAAGGGGCAGTCATCATAAAGGGATTTTACTGTAGAGTAAAACCCCTAATTTACATCACTAGTTACCGAGGAAAGGGTCATTACAGCGTCCCCTCAGGAACAATGGCTAGATGTTTTACTGTGCTCCACATACATAACACACGTAAATAATTACACATTTTTAACAGTGGAATCTCACTTTTACACTTCTCACAGGACCTGTAAAAATTGTTGCAAAATACAGGAAAGTGTAAAATGAGAGAAAGTGTTAAAACAGGGGTGTAAAAAGGGGTTCTACTGCAATAAACATCCTGTGTCAACTACATCAGAAAAAAATTCTGCTTATGATCAAGCTTCTCAGAAACATGTGCTTGCCAGTAGTTAGTAGGAAACTGTACGGCTGCCACTATTTGAACTGCAAGCTAGTAAGAAAAAAATTTACTTTCTTGGGGCCCCCCGGTTTGCAAATTAGAAAAACCAATACAGCCGAACCTTGTTGATACAAACTTAGTTAATACATAGTATGTAGTATGAGAGGAGAAATTACTAATGCTCAATAAATTTACTTCATACATAAAACAATGTACATTATATCAAGTCTATGGATAAAGGTGATTAAATATATTTACTTAGGGGATAAACAAATGAAAACAGTTTTAGATACTTTTTAGAGTTTTTGAAAACACCAGTTAATACTGTACACTTATACATTACAAACTATGAAAATGAGGTACTTTCAGGTTATAAGTAAGATTTCACTAGACTTTCAATTACATTCATGGGGAGAAAGCCATGATCTCATCAAGATTTTAGGAAGAAGTTCCAATTTAATAAAATCAAATTAATATTCAACATGTTTGTTACTCCTCTGAAACACATTAATTGCATTCTTGATAACATTACCAGCCATGAATTGAGTAAATGTAATTGACTACAATTTTCCAAGCAGTGGAATGTAAATACAGTATTTATTTGAAAAACAAAGCAGTTATCAGGTAAGGCTGTTTAATTGAAAGTGAGTACTTCTCAACACTGTCTTGTGAAGAGGAGGAGGAGGAGCGATGGAGGAGGAGGAGGAGGAGGAGGAAGAAGAAGAGGAGGAAGACGGAAAAAGATGATGAAGAATCTGAAAATATTTTTACTGTGGCCTCAGAAATTGACTCTTAAGCAAAGTGAGTTGATTTGTGCCAATTACTTACATGTACATACTGTAATAATAAGGGACAGAAAGATACAAATTTGTTAACATGAATATGAAAGCAAATGGGAAATTACGTAGGGGTGCCCATCTCCCCCAGAAAGTATGACGCACCCCTCCCCTCCCAGCAAATGTTGTAACAAAGTTCCCATAACAAATAATTTTGACGACACCTAGCGTTTAAAGCGGGGAGTCCAAGGGTCCTCCCCCAGGAAAATTTTGATTTTTATGTGCAAAATGGTGCTATTTAAGCACTTTTTGAACATAAATAAAAATACACAGCAGGTAGAAATTAAAATGTAAAACTTTTAAAAATATCAATTTATTTCGGTGAACAAATTTCACAAAGATATCATTATCAAACCCCAAACCTTGTAACCTTTCTTGTTCTGGCACCATCAATTATTGTGGGCCTGTAAAACGCCGACTGCCAGTTTATGGCCATTAAGGTAAGCAAGACTAGCCTAACCACAATTTTTGGTTATCCAACCATCTCGTCCTCTGCTTTACCACAGAAAATTGGGGTTCTACTGTGTATTAGCATTAAGTATGCCATAGAAATTAAAAAAACATAGTTGAACAAATATTTTTAAAAAAATGTTGCACTAGTAAACCTTACCATTTTCTGATTTCAGTTACACTGCAAAGTGGGTTTTCAATGCCAGCCATTGCTATATAGCATGTAAAACAGATGCGTGATAATCATATCATATTTCATTGAATAACCACTTCCACATTTCCGATGCTAGCGCACCAAACGTTCAACCGACAGATAAATGCATCGAAACTCATGCTATTGTAAAGCTTTTATATTTCATGCCCTCGCCCGCCAGTACTATGGGACAGCAAATAACACGAAAAACTATTTTTACAAACTTCTTACACCTTAATACTGTGGATTAAATTTCATCAAGTCTTTTCCTAACTCAACAAATACCAGCTTAGTCGAATTAAATACCAATAAGGATTTCCAAACCAGGAGTTTGGGTTCGATCCCCGGCGAAATTGTCACAGTTTTAATTTTTTTTTCCTGTTCCGAACGATACATTTACGATCTTAAAGATATCTTTACTATGCCTGCTAAAGTTGGGCCAAAAAAATAAAAATAAAAATTTACTGTAAAAATTTAATAAATTAAATATGATTAACTAATTAACAATTACACATTACTGATTGATTTGTGTAAATGGATGGGTGTGACTCGTATCTTAATGAAAACTAATGTAGACAATGTAAAACAAAAGTTTCATTACATATTTACTAGCGTATTCATATAAAATATTTATGAATCTAGTTGTTAAAAAAATAGCACTCAGAATTTCAATGAAAAAACGTCTTCTGAACTTTAAGCGATGTGGCAACAACATGAGCCATAAGCCCTATAATGCAATCTATGAGTGAGATAAATATGGCATGCATTATTTTCGTAATCCTATATTTTTATGTACAGATTTCAGCGGTGACTGTATAATTTTATGAAGAAACTGGCTGTATAAAATATCAATGAATTTCGATAGAGTGATTTCATATTACCATGTGCAGCAATTGTGTAAAAACATCTGTTAAAGACGTAAACCCAGTAACCAGGAGCAATCATCCATCATGAATCCCACATGTGAAAATTCTGGGGATCAAACCCGAATTGCCTTCACTGTGCCCGCTACACCAACCCAGCCCCCGGAAAATAACCTGAGAAAAATTGTATTGTCATTTATACAGCCAAGTACTGATTGATTATCTTGTTAATTAACTCACCTCTCATATTTTCTTCCAATTGTATTTCTTTCTTGGAACACTGTCTTCTTGACCTATGGCTTCCAGCTATCACAATCACATTTCTTAAACTGAATTACATTTTGTATTTTATAGCCAAATTATTTTATGTTTTGTAGGCATTGCTTTTTTTCTGCAATGTTCCGACCACTTGTCCTGTCTTACTATTCCATAGCACAATAGTTCTAAACACCTGTATTTAAAAAGTTTTTGTTGTGTTGACATGGATAATTTCGAAAAAATACCGGCACTGCTAACTCTCCTTCAAATATTAAAACACTATTGGAAAAACACGCATCCCCACAAGATACTGACAAATCAAAACAATCAACATTCACGCTCACATGAACAGTACGTGACTGGCGGAAACCTCTCTAGACATGTGTGCGGACTTGAGACAGTGCTGGCCATTTATTGTAAAACAAGGGGTTGGCAATAACTCTGCCACATTCCTCGCAAAGAGAGAGAAAGAGATAGAGCCTGCTCACCGTTGTATAGGTACATACTGATAGACAGACGCACATCACGCGGGTAGGCGCGCCGGAGTGAAAGTTTGTTGGGAGGGGGGCAAAAACTCATGTATTTTGCGAATATGCACATGCCTCAAAATACCGGGTGCGGAGGTCCTTCCCTGGAAAACTTTGAATTTTAAAGCACAAAATTGTGCAATGTAGATGTTTCAGAACAGAAATATTGAGTATAAAGCAGCAATCACAACAAAAAAAAAATTAAATAAAGTAACAAATGTATTACATATACCATAAAAATGTGTGTGGGAGGGGACACACACACTGCCTACCACAGAAATGTGTTGGGAGAGGTGGAAGGGCAACCACCAGCTCCGGGGTTACTGCACGTGGCTACTTAGTGCTCTGTGTCTCTCCTTTCTCCCAAAAAACCAAAATCACCCCCCTCCTACAATTTACACCCTCTCTTCCACAACGGTAGGCAACAGCCCCCTCACCCTTGCCATCGACCAAAGCAAAAGAGGAATAGCAAATACTTCCAACAACTTGTTTTCATTTTTCTCCCTCCCAATCAGTCATTGCTCTTTTCCCCACGTAGATGAATCACTTTGAACTTATGATTTTTAAATCATTTTTCAGTTCCCCCCCACCCCCCCTGAAATTTCTATGATGCAACCTGCATCATAAACCGCCCTGTGGGCACCCCTGAATTAAGTGAAAACAAAAGCTTCAAAAGTGCTAACTTTACTGTGAATAATTTGTACCTGTATTTGTGCATGGCACTTGAAGAATATTTATGTCAGCAGACCTTTTGAAGAGCTCCAATTACAGTGAGTAGCCTTTAATACACATAACGAAAAGCAGTCAAAATTAAAATCATGTTTTCAGAGGTATCAAAATAAATCAATAACGAATACTGAGCCTAAATATTATTTTACCCATTGTAACCATTAAGTCTCACCATAGAAAAAAAAATTAAGGTTTATTTGCACACAACAGATTACTATAATAACTTGGTTTGGCATTGAAGACAGCTGATAAAACAACTCCTCAGAGCAACAGAATCAGTAATTTATTATAATTAATAACACTATGTTAAAAAAAAGGTTCAAAGGAAAACAAATTATCCTTTGGTTAACGTGGAGATGCAGAAGTTGTGACTACGGAACTGCACGATTCACTATTACTTGTCCAGCGAACGAACAAAGACACGTGTCGTTTACAGTCCAATAACGTGGAGGTAACTTGCAATCACAACTATTTTTACGTATTTACAAAACAAGTTCCCTGCAAAGGAACAGTATGTCCAATATCGCAGGTTACGCACACGTGTGCTTGGCAACATGTTGGCTGCAGCAATGCTGTGGTTCCTGACAATCTACTTCTCAATTCTAGCTCCATTATAACGATACCTGCACAAACAACAGTCAAGATTTCCTGGATGCACTGAACTAATTACAACAGCCAATACATGTAGTCAGTATGAACACATTTAGCTAACATTATTGAAACAGTGTAAAAACTCTGTGCAACAATACAATACTGATTCAGTAGTCAGCCTTCAATTATCTGTGCCAATCAAGGGGAGCAATACAGTGTACACTATATCTAAGCATGTACCCATGCACATTCTTTCCAAAAATGAACTTGAAAATTCGGGGTAGGGTCATACATGGTAATCAAGGTCTTAATATAAATCAAGCTTGAAAAAGTTGGGTTTATTATATATTGTAGACTACTCGAAGGATTTATTATAATAGAAATGTATCAAACCCGTTAATATCAGATTATTGCACATAAGCAGTAAATACGCAACACTGACATTACAATTAGCCATGGCAACTTCAGTTCGTACAGCTTGTGGTGGGCGGCTGACATACAAAAGGAACATGCAGAGCTTGCATCTTACCGGAAGCCGGACCGTGCCGAGCCGCATTAATACAGTAGGTACCTAGATCCTTTGACTCACTCGCTTGGTCCGAAGAGCGAGAATCTACTATGCACTCGCAGCACGGTGTGTGACGGCTTGGAGAACCAGGACAGAGATAGTGTTTCATTGCTCCGCAAGAATGAGCAACTGTACAAAGTGCTATTTAAGTACTAACAACTGTCGACAGAGTACAGTATACGCTATCTTTTCTATATGCTGCACAGCATTCACGTGTCGTGCAGCGCACCAGCCTCGAGTCTTTCAACATCACCATTGTACATCTTCCAGCTGTCGAGCGGTGCTGAGTACTACATACATACTATTGTTGTTTATATTTTTGGGACACAATTTCATTCTAAAGATGTAGTCCAAATATTTAATACAATCAGTATTTAATTTAATTATTTACGTTTTTGAATAAAATGGAATGAATTTGGAACTGTACAGTGGTGGGAAGGGGGATAAATAAAAAAATTTTTTTTAAATAATCTCTTGACAGTATGTTGAAAATGTGAGCCACAGGTCTTACATGGGGCCATGGGTAAATATTGTTATTAAAAATCTAGGATAATCCAGAATGATACCACATTTGCTGGTGCAAAGGACAACTCCGCACATAAGACAAGTCATAGTTTTTAAGATACAAAATCTAAAAAGAACAGTACATTATTACTTTTGAAATTCCTGGCTGAAAAATATATTTTTCCTTTACCACAAACATAAATACAGTATTTTGCTAGTAACGGGTACAGTGATTTTTGACGTTTGTTGGCTTGTTTGTTGTTGTAGTGATTTGTAGCGGGGATGGCTGACCTCTGCTGTTTATTGTCATTAAATGGTGTAACAGAAGAATGATGAAGCGAAGAAAGTCTGGAACTGAAACTTCTCCTGATCCCTTGCAGCCACCTTCTATTTGCGGCAACTACTCCAGAAACTAGACTTTTATTTTTTACATGCCCGGATAGCCTAAGGTGTTCACCAAAAAGGTTCACGTCGAGAGAAAACAAAAAAAAAAAAAATATTTATAAACTTTTGGTTTCTTTTATTGACAGTTCACCAGACGTACATGGCACAGTCTTTGCTAAAGTACTCAAATTCATTCCAGTGACTTTATCTTCTTATACCGATGCCCGAATTCACAACGTCATGAGTGTTTGTCCAGGTATTTCATCAGTTGTGATATGCCTCAGTTTGCTCCACAAAAGAAAACATACTAAACTACAGGATACAAATATAACTACTTTCCCAGACGGTGTCGTGAAACTGCAATATCCACATGTGCCGCTATTTCTTGCACGTACAGTCGAGCCTCGCTACTACGACAAGCCACGGTTCCCGAGAAATTTGTCGTAGTTGCGGTGGCGGCGTAGTTTCCAAACTACCAGACTTCTTCCCCTTAAAAAATTTTTTTTGCTGTCTAAATTCGTGTAAACGGTCACCAGCGTAAAACAGACAATCTTCAAGAAAGTAATAATGTTTTCATTTAATAGGCATAATTTTTCTGAAGAAATTGATACCAGACAAGCCTATAATAGTTACGAAGTTTCCAAAGCTTTTAACAGCGAGTGCGAGCAACGAGTGCCGCAAGGTGTATAGTCGGTGTTGCGTAACAATGTGAGGGCCTAAAGCCTTCCATGTGACATACTAGATGGCTGGCCGGCTGCCGTGCGGCAGATTTACGACATGAAGGTAGTCTAAAAAATGCGGAGGCGGACAGAGTACGAGAGACAGTGTTTCGCTGTTTCGTCAAAATGTGCTACTGTGCAATGTGCAGCATGTTATTCTAGCGCAGTGTTCTAGCGTGCATCATTAAATAAAAACGAATTACAGAAATATAAATACAACTCGTCGGCACAAAAAGACAGAGTTGAGGTGAATGTCGTGTTACTTTTGTCGTAGTACATATAGTAACAAGTTTGACGAGTGTAATATTTTTTTTAGTACGAATGCTCTCATGATAATGCTGTGTGCCCTTTCACACTGTGGCACACGTTGAACAATTTGTGCGCTTGCCTGAGACATGTAAGAACCAGCTTGGACAGGTGAATGTAATTGTTGACTTGTCTGTTGGGCAGTTAAAGCCTGCGTGTTTGCCTGTTGCCAGCAAAAATGAGCGACACCAACATTGGTAGTTACTTTATTTTCGCGCTCTAGTCATGAACTGTGTTTAGCGGTGGCACAAAGTTAAGTTCCAGGCCAATAAGTAACAGAAGTGGACGCACATGTATGCATTGACTTTGAGCAAGTCACAAGTTTGTGATTTAATTCCAGCAGTGTGCCGACAGAAAACATGTCTGACTTACGTGAGTGCTACCAAACCTACACACGACAGTTCATTTAAAAGCAGTGCTAAAGCTAGACATGCTCGTTTTCACACATGGCCCACCACCCATGGACTTTTTCTGTGTTTTTTATTTTTGTTTCTTCCTCTTCAGCTGTCCCAAAAGACTCATTCCGAGACAAAAAAAAAAAAAGGTGGCTTACCTTTGTTCCCACACTCTTTCTGACGGTGTGTATAATAACAATGCAATGGCCAGCCAGCAAGGATTTATTGCTTCTCGCTCAAGTGTATGGGACATTTAGTGTGTTACATTATAATTTACAAGTAGTGTACAGTAAATTAAATATTGAAATTGCAGTTAAACTAAAAGATAAAAACACGTACTGCCGACTGTGTGGGCATGAAGGTGAATGACTCAGAACAGCAAATGTGTGACACAGGAAACACTAATGCCAATGCGTCCTCTCATTCGCCATCCTTGCTGCTATCTCAAAAAGCTCAAGGCCTACGCAGTGAACTATGAGCTGTAGCAAGCTAAGCAGAGATAAGCACTAGTACTGTAGTTGTGTGTGAGGGAAAGAGACAGCGCTATCGTCTATCCCAGAGGCGTTTCTACTATATGCGTGGTGTGTGTGTGTGACAGGTATAGCATAGCCGGCAGCAATTATTCTTAGTGGAGAAACAGCATATGTCCACCATTATTCAGTCAGAACACGCAGTTCTTGTTCCAAATAGCAGTGTCATCATCTAAGCTGAGCAGAAGCTTTTTTGGAGCACCTGGCATTGCAAGCTGGCTGCATTTATTTACGAGGTGGTTAAGGCCGGAGGGGAGGGATACGTGTATTCTTATTGTACTCCTTTGTGCGAGCATCCGAGCAAGCCTCTTTTTGTCAACCATACAAAGGATCTAGGCCCATGCGACAAAGCAGCAGGCTGATGCGTCCGGCCACGCCGCCGAAGGTCTAGGCGCTCACCTGGAGAATTTATCATTTTCTAGGAGACGTTCACATTTTATCACCGTTACTTCACATTTGCAAAAATTCCAGGCCTCTAATTACGTATTGCTGAATTCTAATGAACATACAGCATTTTAAATAATCTGCTTGTAATATGTTAACTTTTCCCATTTTATTCCTTTTAAATTATTAAAATTTTAATTTTTTTTGGCGGGGATTAAGAACATTGTCGTAGTTGCATTGTCATAGTAGCAGATGTCGTAGTTGCGGGGCTCGACACATGAGTATTACTACACTCAATAAACAAAGCAACACCCAAAAAAAACTAAAGAAACTATTGATGGCAATACTGGTGAATTCGACCTCTAGGCTTCACAGCCCCTCTCCAACGTCTAATACATCCTCTTCCTCCCGCCATGACGCCCCAACTAATAACTTAGCCAGCCATCTTTCCTCAACTGAGTCCAAGCTCCTACATACCACGACTAACTTTTCTGGGTGGACACCCGGACTTGCTCGGCCGAGCGGCGGAGTGATACAACGGGACCCAAGTTGTTGGAAAAGCTGGTTAATTGACATTTATAACAGAAGTAACATAGGAACTGACAAATTTGCAAAGCGTGTTTTTCTACAATACCAGTTAAATATTCATTAGTTTATTAATTGAGGACGTGCTGCGTCATCAATCTGTCGCGGATCACCACCTTTTCAGAGTTCTGTTGCACACAACACTACTACCCACGTCGAAGGCCTTACGACATGCAGCTCTCGCCGCATTCCAGCACGCCTCTGTACGTGCCTCCAAGCGGGTGAGCTCTGACCTGCCTGCCAGATAAATCCATCCCAGCACAGGCTAACTCAGAGCCTACTTGAAATTTTAACAATCCCAACGAGGCAAAATATAAGAAAAAGTTACTTGAAAAGTTGGTTGAAATAGCTTTAAAATGAGTCCAAACACGATATAATCAGATAAAATTGACACGTTAAATTTAATACGTTTATCTTGCTTTAACAGTTAAATGTAAATTTTGATTATAATTTTAATGTTAATTTATCTTCTAGCATTTCCAATTAATATGTTGGGTCCCGCCGTATACATTCTTGCGCTAGGTTAAGTTGGCCTAATTAACTTGTTATAAGCAACACAAAATATTCACTAAAAAAATAATTTACTATATGATAAGAAATCAAGTATGGGCTACGTGCCAGTGCACGTCACATGTTAAAATATTTTTAATGCATTTATTACAGATATATAAACATCACAGGGGACACACAAACCAATAACATTAGCTACTACTGCCCGCCAGGGGATCAAGAGTCAAGGAAATGCATGACGGCGGTAACACGTGGCCGGCGACATCATCAGTTGTCGGCAGCTGTGTGCTACTTGGCAACGCCGGACTGAGGCCAGCCGCCACTAACGACAACGCCGGGCTGCAGCACCTGCTTGCAAGGTCATCGCATTCCTGCGCTGTTGTCGCCTGCCAGCCAAGCACTAGACACATGACAGTGTGTGGTACCGTACCTAGATCCTAGTTTTCCCTGCCATAGTGTTGCGTGCTGATGAGACAAAGGATCTAGGCACGCACTTAAGTTGTATTGATAGCCAAGGGACGCACACTTCGCTGCGAGGCGAAACTAGCCTACAGAATGAATATATATAATGCTAATCAAAATTTAGTACCATAAATTTTATCAAAAACAGGGCACTTGTATTGATTTGTGACTGAAAACGCAATCTTCGTAACACCAAACAACTTCACAGCTTGCAGCTTAACTTTCAAACTATTTTTAGGTTACCAAACATTTTCACGCCTTCATATAAGACAAAAAGAAATTTTTGAAGGCCCAAAAATACCTATGTAAAAATAGTTGTCTTATATGCCTGCAAATATGGTAACTTACACACAGTTAGGACCAGAAGTGAATATATATTTCAAGCCACGGTTCTTGTACAGCAGTTGCATGATGTTTGCTTCTTGTTATTAATGTGTGTCTGTGTCTAAGGAAGTTGCATTAAAAATAAATATGAAAGAATCACAGATAATCATGATTTTCATAGATAATAAGGATTTACAAATATAATCAGGATTTAACAGATAATCAAGAATGTAGTGGATCCTGTGGTAAGTGTTAGTCTGCAAGGCAGATGCATAACAGCCAGTGGTTAGTTAAAAGTTGACTGAACTTTTAATTAGGTAAGAAATAATGACAGTGGATCTAGAAAACTGCATATGTTTGACTCCAGGACTTAAGGTCATTAACTTATAATAAAATAATTTAAATACAGGAAACACTTGTTTATATTTGCGTGCTGTGTAGTACATACAGCTGCCTCTATGTTACAACAATATAAGGTAACAGACTATCACCATCCAATCAGATTTTTTAGGCAACTCATTTCACTGCAGTGACGTCAGACATGCTGTGAAGTAATTTTGTTCGGTGCTAATCATTGAGATTTGCAGCGCTGGTGAGTCTGGAGAAAAGCTGGAATAAGGGTTGGAAAAATAGGAGATCCCAGACAAAACCTGCCAATCAACGACACCATAAGGCATGATTCCACCATTCAAAAATCCGGGTAGAACTCTCCAAGAATCTACCTCGGATTGCCTTGGTGAGAGGCAAGCATTCTAAGCCACTATGGTAACCACTGCCCCTGGAAGTCTGAAACTACATTAGTAACAAGCACAACGTTTATATGTACAGCTTCACACTGCCATTAACCAGTCTCTGGGATCAGCGTAAGAGTAAGTACACTATCCAGTTTTCAACCTACAAAATGTTTGACTAATACAGATGTATTGTAACAACAATCAACAATTGTGCCCATCATGACAAGTGAGAATCAATATATGACTGATTGTCTCTTTTCAACTGGTACAACAAGTGTTGCCAATTTTGCTATTTCATGCTAAATACTGAAGTTCAGTGTATCTATATCTGCTATTAGCAAGTCAAATGAAAAGTGTACCTTTTGAGAACATACACATTACAAAAATTCTCTCATAAAAGATAATTCACAACAAAACACTTAAAAATATAAAAATTATGGCTTTATAATTAAAAAAAAAGTGCATAGGTAAAATTTTACAAGGGTAAAAAAAAATCTTTGGCAGAAGATCTATAAAGGAAATTGTAAGTACAAATATAAAATAACAAAGACACTGCACTGTACCTGGCTACGCGACCAGCTATCTCTGGCTAGAAGAACTGTGTTCACTAGAACTGTGTTCACTAGAACTATGTTCACTGGAACTCTGTTCCCTGGTACTGTGGTCCCGGGAGCCAGTCATCTTCAGGGGTGTGTACTGCACGTCCGCATCCTTCCCAGACAAGTAGGCCAGTGACTTTGATTCCCGTCTCTCTTGTTCACTCTGCCACTCCACCTGACGCACAGACATTTACGTCCACTCCAATGACACACAACTCCATCCAGTCTTTCAAACAGTGGGTATGAAAAGTCATTATGGCAACCATTAATATTGGCCGCTGTACTGTAGTACATTCAACCATTTTTTAACACACAAATTAGAGCTAAACTGTTACGTGGCTAAATTACCCTACATACTCTCAAAAGATGCCAGCAAGGTAACCACTACTTTTTACCCAGGTATGCAAGCCTCACCCGTGTTCAAAGAAACCTGCAGGAAAATTATGTTATGAAGCAACATTCTTCTATATCCCTTGAGAAGTGTAAAAAGAGGTTCCACTGTATAAGAACTGTCATAAAGTACAAGGCCGTAGTAACATATGGCCACATACACACTTGCAAGCTGAGTGGTTCGCAAATAATCTGTGAGCCAATTGCAATGTGTCGGAGGTAAAATTTGTTTCAAAAAACCTCCAGTGATCCATTGGAACAGCCGAATCAACAAGAAGCCTACAACAAGTGGATAATAGTCTACTGATAGTATGTAAGATTAGTGTGAGCCTTGTCTAAACAAACGAATCTGCAGCGAGCGCGTCCAGGCTAGCATGAGTGTCTCACTAACACTTTGTAGGGTACTCAAATTTCGATCAAGACAGCATGATGTTCACAAGAGGTTTACGAACCGCTCGACTCACCAATGTGTATGCGACTTAAAGGCAGTCTTTCAAAGTGGAAACATGCCAGAAGCTACAGTAAACTGGCCAGATGTTATGTTGCAACAGTGCAGCATACACAATGTTGCAATGTAGCAGATGTGTAATGAAAGGGACGAATGTGACCAGCAGCAGTTTGCTATCTCCTCTCTTGCATGGGAAGTCAATGACCTTGTCACAAAAAATAATACTGGTACTGTAGTACAACAAATCCCCACCAAGCTGTGCAAAGAACAGTATTTTATCACAGATTAGTCACACATGTTATTTAAAAATTTATCTTTAAAGCTTGGGCTTCAACCTTATGTGAGAAAAACAATCGCTGGCTTACAAAAACTTACACAACATTTTAACCAATGCTCACTTTACCTTACCAATTTCCTTTTATAAAAAAAAAATACAGTTTTAAGGCTAGGCACCAGTCGCAACATTGGATTGTTTTATTTTTAGTTCCCTTTGGAAATTCTCAGCGCAAAAATTTTACATTTCCCATTATAACATGAACTATATTTCGCTTGAGCTATAGGACAAGCATTGCAATTCAATTTTTGACTACTATTTAAGCTGCTATCAGTTCAGCAAATTGAGAACTTAAAAAAGATTGCTAGACTGATTGAGGCCTAAATACACGTTAAAATTTCAACTGTGATGCTTGTATTGCAGCGAAAAGTAATTATAATTCTTGCTATAATAGAAAATTCCACATTTTCCTTCTCAAAATTTCATAAAAGCAAAAAATAAAACAATCATTAACTAATATAGAGCCTTAAGAACTAAAGAAATGTATTTTCATTACCAGGAAGTAGCTGTAAGTGGAAACAATACCACAGGACTCTACTGCGTTTCTTACAGATGAATTATGATACAAACCTCATTATGTATTACAAAATGTACAAATTCTGTTTGTAACAGTGAGGTTTCAAGTCACTTGTAACAAAGGTGTGTAGCTAACCTTCTGCCTGTGCTGGACGACAGCATCCTTGACTCTGTCCATGACCATCTTCTCAGTAAGCACTCCGTCCTCCGAGGCGTACGCAGCTGCCTGCCAGGCCACGCCCAGCTTGGCTATCTCACGACCAGACATACCTTCCGTCATCCGGGCAATGTCAGAGCACAGTGCACTGTAGTCGAACTGGGCCAGCTTCAGTCTCCTGCAACACGTACACTTGCCGTCATCGACACTTTGCCAATACGACGTCAGATCAGGTGAAGTATCTCCACTGATACCTTCTATTACAGTTACACCACACCTCTCCTTTCTATATCCCTCTCTGTCTGGTTTATCATAAATACTTTATGTGACAGTGTTTGTTAAAGTACAGTATTTACACAAGCTTGAATTTTCAATGTCTGTCTCACAAGGAAAGTCAGCAGAACCCTGTTATAATGTTTCTCAAGAGACCAAAAAAATTTTACATTATAAACGGAAAAACATTATACCATAACAGGGTAATTTCCTATTACAAATCAGTTTTAGGGAACAAATGAAGGTAGCATTATAACCAGGAAAACATTGTAAGTGGGAACACTAATAAGAGGGTTCTACTGTATTACAGATTTACAATACACAACACAACTTACTTCAATCATGATAGGTTCTATACAAACACGTAAATTAGTACATAGTTAGATATTCAGATACTCAGAACAGTGCAGTATGATTAAATTTATAGATCTTTTTTAGCCAGCATTAATTCAATGCTACTTTAAATTTGTTGTTCAACGTATGTATGTAAATACAGAATACCTAAACTGTTTATTGTGATCTGCTGTATACGAACATGATCCACAAAAACAATGACACTGCAGTACGTATCAAATTGTGCGGGTTACATATACAATTGAGTTGATCACAGTAAACCAAGTTTACAGCTATTTAACAACTTCAAAGAGAGAAATTAGCTATGTGTATACAGTAACGTACATACACTAAAAATGTATGAAGGTACATGCCCTTAGATACACACTCTCATCTATTATTTACAGATACTGTTTGGTACATGATCAATACCTTGTAGGACTCCATAAAAATTTTACTTAACATTATACATTGTTCTAAATTGTTCATACTATCGCATACATTATTGCATACATTATTTCTAATGCCAACTGCTGTGCTCAGCTATAAAGTTTTCTCTTGCACTATGTTGGCAGGTACGAGGGGAAATAGGGACACCTTTACCGCGTACCTCTTGCCCTCTGTGGCCGGCTGCAGCACAAACTTGTCGAAGTACAGTCGCACCAGCCTTTCCCGCTCGTCTAGGCTCGGCAGTATGAACTCTACCATCTCGTCCAGCCGATCATTCACTGCCCAGTCAAATTGCTCCGGGGTGTTAGATGCCAGAACCAGCATGAACCTACAACACAAATGATTCTCTCTACCTGTCTGTCTCAGCGATACTGGACCTTGAACCAGGCCACGCCGTCCTTGCAGTCTCACACACACACACACACACACACACACACACACACACACACACACGCACACACACCGATCACAGCACTTACAATCTTTACAAACCTACACCAGTCTTGGTAAACGGCAGGCGCAGCTCGTGGATTTGTACATACATAGGTAGGGCTGCATACGAGGAGGAACACTAATCCCCCAATAAAGGGAGAGGTTTCTGGGGGTCCTCTCCTGGAAATATTTGGATTTCAAGGTGCAAAATTGTGCTATTTTAGCAGTTCTCACCTCTTAACATTTAAGAATGGCGGGAAATAGGCCACTAAGCTAACAAAGTAATGTAACAGACAGAAATACAAGTACTTACAGTTGATACTTGTAAATACGTACACACACACGAAGATACGACACACATTTTTGCGCGGTCGCGACGTTTCGCC
Organism: Medauroidea extradentata; assembly: GCA_003012365.1. Classification (NCBI taxonomy): domain Eukaryota; kingdom Metazoa; phylum Arthropoda; class Insecta; order Phasmatodea; family Phasmatidae; genus Medauroidea; species Medauroidea extradentata. The sequence goes on along the minus strand of PNEQ01002304.1, from coordinate 11,098 downwards.
AGTATTAAACTCTCGCCGCCCGAGGAAGCCAGTTTAATACTGGCAAAGCGTCACGACCCCGCTTCCGCGCAAAAATGTGTGTCGTCCCTTCGTGTGTGTGTACGTATTTACAAGTATCAACTGTAAGTACTTGTACTTCTGTCTGTTACATTACTCTTAACATTTAACATACTTTTGGTATATTGTATTGACTCAACCCCGCCCTCTCCCTGGTGTGTGTGGTGGTGCGTGCAGCGTGCGAGAGAGCACCTGATGTGGGTCGGACTAGCGCACGCCTCGGAGAGTGAAGCCGAGGGGAGCCGAGCGCTAACCGCACGAAGAGGTGGGGGAGGATCTTACTTATCTGGGGCAGGTTTCTAGTCACTCACCTGGTTAAAACAACTCTT
>PNEQ01002303.1:18510-60502 GCA_003012365.1 Medauroidea extradentata | reverse complement strand
CAATATATTGTATGTTAAATTTATTTTTTCAATAAAGTTGTGTTTCAGGGCATACGTCTGACTGACGTGCAGCAGTCAGATAATTGCAGAGACTGCTACGTGGTAGCAGATAAGATAGCAACAACTCCCGTTGATAATAACCACGTCTGAGTAATGGCACCAGATAAGATAAACTAATGACTTGATCAACCGTGAAATTGGGTTATCCGACTGTCTCGTCCCCTGCATTATCGCGGATAATAGAGGTTCTACTGTATATGCACGTTCAGAGTATCATTTATTCAAAATACGTCATTCTATTGAAAAAATATTACTATTGCAATAAACTTTATTGTGGTATTCTTGCAAATAACTTCCAAAAATGGCAGTTGCGGGCGCAAGAATCTATATTGCCATCTACGTTTTTGCTTAATTTTGAGACAAAGAAAGGTCATATATCCGCTTCCAGTGTATCTATTTATTCAAAATACTTCACTCTACGGAAAAATATAATTTATTTAAATAAACTTTGTTGCTGCATTCTTGCAAAAAACTTCCAAAAACGGCGTTGCGGGCAGAAGAATCTATATTGCCGGCGACGTTTTCGCTCAATTTTGAGCCAAAGAAAGGTCATATATCTGCTTCCAGTGTATCTAGTTCTTCAAAATACTTCACTCTACTGAAAAATATTACTATTTCAATAAATTTTATTGCTGCATTCTTGAAATTAACATCCCAAAATGGACGTTACGGGCGCAAGAATTTATGTCATTGCCAACTTTTATGATTTATATTGAACTGAACAAAGGCAGTAGATCCACTTCAACAGCATACTTTTAAACATAACGTGTTTGCTTTTCAAAATAAATGTGTATCATTTTATAAAAACACTTAATTTTTGCACAGAAGATGAGTGAACACTGATTCAATGATAAAAAACGGTAAAAGTCGACATTTTAGAGGTCGGGGATCGCCGAAAATTTGTCAAAATTCTAATAACAACCCCTCCGAAATAACAACCCTATTCCCGGGAACCCTGAAGGGTCGTTAAATCGGGAGTTGACTGTATGTAGACAATGTATAGTCAAGTCAATAATTAACATCAGGAGCATATATTAGCCTTTGACGACCAAAATATCTCTAGCAAGACAAAGCTCTTAATGTCCAACTTACATGTCATTACACAGGTAATTTATTTTTGTGAACATAGTTACTTAACACTGTCTCTTTATAACCGCAAGCAAAGACAAAGTTAAATAAAAGCATAAAAGTGAAAATCTGAGAGAGTTGAGAACCTGATTTCTTGGTGAGGTCCTGCAGAATACTGTCCCAGAAGTTAGGGATCTTCCTGCTATTAGTTACCACTTCATCTCGGTACTTCCCTGTACAAGCATACACAAACAATCCTCTTACACATTACATGTACAGTATGAGCATGTTGTAAATACATTTTCTGCCCTGCAAGCTAAGTTCATTTAGGTAATATTTTACGTTTAGTCAAGTCCAGCTAATTAAAACCACTGGATTATTTGGAATGCATTAGAAAGCATAAAATTAAACATTTGTAGCAACATGTATGTAACAAGCTGTGGTGAACTATTGTACCAACCAATACACTTACAACATACTACTATGTCAATTGTATTTTATACAATGTGCCTTTTGTTTCTGTGTTATTACACTGTAAAAATTATATAAAATTTGGTTTTGTACAGTGAATGAATAGTTAATAAGAAGTTGTTACCAGAGACTGCAGTGCTGGTCTCCGCGGAGGTGACTCCTGTCAGAAGGGGAATGTCCGGGAACTGGGCAGCCCGCAACGAGTCCTGGGGAGACTTATTGACAAATCCAGGCAATGAGCGCATGTCATCTTCACCATCCACTACAGGTGCAGTGCCCAATGGGTCAGCCAAGTTGTTCAAGACTCCTTGCTCAAAGTCCTGGACAAACATAAGAACTGTAGCTGACAGAACTGTTCAAATCAGTCCCTTACTACAGTTATGAATCCCGTAGTTACGACCCCTCACGGTTTCCGGGAAAAGGGACATAAAAACGGTGGGTCATAATTGAGGAACATAGGTTTTTGGGCCGATTTTTACCCACATAGCATAAGTCTAAATTTACAGTTTTCGCATAAAGTTCATTGTATTCAGTCATCTATGTAGTAACAAACACAGTTTTTAAAGTAAATACACGTAATTTCAATAGTTTGATGTCTCCATAAAAAAATTATATTCCACGAAGCAACCTTCAGTCTCTAGTCACAAAAAAACGGCATAAACACAGTGTGACATACCCACTTCCATTGACGTAGTGTGGAAAAACCATATGGTTTATTATTGAAAAGTTAAGTTATTGTTGGAGATTTTATTACAAAGATTTCGAATGTAGTTGACATTGAAGTTGAAAATCCAGTGCGCTGTGAGGCGGTGCGGCCGTGCCACACGCTGTCTGGTTGTGTAGGATCGGGGAGATCGGCGCCTTGGCTTGTCTCATCCATGCTCTCAGCTGGCTGTACGCCACATGTGATCCATCCTGCTCACCTGGGCAAAGCATTCTGAGACCACAACAGCTTGTATTATTTACGTGAAAGTATACTGCAAGGATTTACAACCTTTCAATGCATCCGTTGAGTCTATTTTTTTGGTAGATCTTGAACTGTTACAGCATGTTGCACTTATAAGATTTTATGCGATACTGGTAATTGAAAGTGTTTGTTTAGTAATAAACATTTCAAAGAAGGTTTATATTTTTAAAAATAAAAACAGTACATTGGAGCCACTCAAAAAAGGGCTAAAAACTGACTTTTCAAGGTGCTGTCACTTATAAAATAATGAATGAATTACTCGTCGCTTAAAGATTTAGGCTTGCAGGAAAAAGTCTCTATAAAGCACAGCGAGTCAGTTCAATACTCTGCACCATGGATAGAAGCAAAATGGCTCTCGGCACGCTATCCACAGTCGCTCTTATCGCTCCCTTGTTGAGCAAGCATAATCAAAAATCTTATCAGCCTATGTGTAGCATACAACGATGTCACTAGTTGTATTTACATCATATGGCGTTCCTACGCTGCAGCAACCTGCCTCAAGTGCCGAGTGATCAATAACACAGTTGAAGTTGTCAAGGTCGAGCCTAGTTCAAATCTAATGCGCACCACCTGATGTGAAGCTCGAGGATAAAAAGAGTTAATGCCAGATTGTTTTATTTTTTGCTTATTTTAAGGACTGAGTGCGCACGGTGGTCCTTTTTTTTCTGTGATGTAATGAGGAAAAAAATGTCATCTCTTCACCCCGCCCACACCTCACCCACCCACGGGGTCATTGCCAGACATGGAAACAAAAACGATGACTGGGTGAGAATGGGAGGGGGAAAGATAAACATGAGGCACTCGTTGGGCTCTGCTTTGCGGCCAGACAGGATGCAAGTTGCACGTGACTATCCGACAGCTATTGGGGGGTGGCGGCTGCAGATGCAAAGTACACTACTGTCCGGAGTTGAGGAGAAGGCAAGGCTCAGGAATGTGGCTAGAGGTTGTCGACAAACGGAGGGCTATATGCGGGCCCAACCACCACCCTGTTGCTCTGTGCCTTTGCCTTGCCTTCTCATCACGTCAGCACCCTACAGTAGACAAGGCACTGCAGTTGACACGTGCACGCAGACAAGCACAATCTGGCTTCATGGCAGGTGTGAGGGTGGGTGGGAGTGAATGGGTATTGGGTAGTGTGAACAGTCAAGAGGGGTGTAATCTATTTTTAGCTATCCGTTTTTTACAGCACAGTACTCGCCAAGGAAATCACAACACAGATGAGCAACAATGGAAACAAATACATATATAGTATTTCTGCAGATTTTCCTTAAATTTTCGATTTATTCGACCCAAATTCTTCTCGTTTCCTCAGACCAGGTTGTAAAAACGGGATGGTCATAATAAAGAGTGTCGTAAGAATGAGATTTTACTGTACAATGTAGGAACAGATCCAGCAACTCCTTACTGAGGAAGCCCAGCCAAGTAAATTGGTGTTATTCTTAAGGTGTTGGTAACAGTTTCAATTCACTTCAGTTTCTAAGCAAGGTAATCAAATACATAGTACTGAATTACATGTGTTAGCATTGTTATTTCAATAATATATTTATAGCAAAGCCTGTATGCAAGCTAAATCTAAAGAATAACATGGAATGTGACATTAAAATTAGTGCATGAGCACTATGGGCCAATCCTCTAAGTTCTCAGCCTGATGTGATGTTACAAGATGGAGAATTTAACTATGGGTTTTGTGTTGGGCAGAGAATGACATTGACAGAGTGCAGGGAGTCCCTAGTGGGGCTGGCATTATACCATGCGTCTGAGAGGCCCACCTGATGTAGTGAGTCAACCTGGATGAGCTTCATAACGGAGATGGACTGCAGGCAGCGGATCATCTCGAGGGATGTAGTCTCAGGACAGCCATTTCTCTTGACGATACTGATGCCCGTGGTCTTTGGGCTATTGTCCACTGCGAACGAGGACAGAGGTGTGCCACTGAGGGCTGCCACCCGGCTCACACTGCCTGTGATGACAAAAATGTGGGGAAGTGTTACACAACTTTTGTTACACCTAGTATATGTAACAAACATTCACCTAGTCTGTACTATACAAACACCAGTTAGTTCTATTTATTACACATGGAAATCTAGAAGAACACAGCTGTGCTAAATGCACATACAGACAGAAAGATAGAGGGAAGGAAAAAATGAAGGGAAGAAGAAATGACAGAGAAAAAGAACTAATAGTGTAGTAGTAAATATCATTGCTTTACCAATCTGCTAATAGAAAGACTACAAATAATTTAGTTTAGTACTGTAATTAACTTTTAATACTGTACTTGTTAACTTAGCTTAGAACCAGCAAAATTTATGAGCAGTTCTGAAACAAGAAGCTTCAAAATTCATTAATTAATTTTTCTTTAGCTTCCGTTGATCATATAGTGAGTGGTTGGAGCTCTAGGATAAAAAACATATTCCAGCTAAGTACAATTGTAATGTCAAACCATATGAAATGAAACATACTCACGATGAAGAATCAAGATAATAAATAGCAATTTACACAGTAAGATTATTCCTCAGTTTTTAAAAAAAAAAAAAAAAAAAAAAAAAAAAAAGACTATGTCTTACAGTTTATCAGTACAAAACTATCATTGTTCTCATATAACAACTTAGTATTAATTGACAATTTTTTATATAATTTAACAGCAGCGTAAAATAAGCCTTTTTGATACAATAAAGATTTGTTAGATGTACTGTACTCATATGGTACTATGCTAATATGACAGTATCAATATTTGGCATAAACTTAATCTAGTTATTCATAACGAATACCATCACCGAAACAAGGTAACATAGGATGCAATTTTCAAAAATAAAGGGTAACAAGAAGCAGAGTTTTTAGAGTGAAAAATATTCTTATTGATATTTTTTGTAATTTAAAAAATTTTCTTGCATCCTTAGAATAACCTCAGAACACAACACTATACCACAAAAAAAAAAATTACTAGATCGCTAGAAGTATGCAAAATACATACTGTATAGAGTGAGTACGTGAGTGGAAGATTTTGGTCAGCACTTAACATTGAGGTCTTCAGCGCTGGTGAGGGGTGACACGAGGTGAGTATGGAGCAGTGCCGCAATGTAAGAGCGAGGAAAACAGGAGGTCTCCGAAAAAAAACGCTGACGAACTGCATCGCCCAGCACGATTCCCACATGTGAAAACCGGGTACTGACCCCACTGAGAATTGAACCTGAATCACCTCAGTGGGAGGCGAGAGGTCTCACCCCTTGACCCCCGTACTGTTTAGAACTTAGAAACCAGCACATATATTGTTTGAGTACATCTAAGTGCAAAAATACTGTAGAAGAATGTAATTTTGAAATCCAAAGAAGGAACTACATGACTCTTCCAATTTACACATTTGCCTTTATTTAAACCTACAAATCTTATATTCTCTACATCATTTGATTTATGATTTTTTTAAAAGAATTAGTACACATTTACTTGAATGCTGTTTTTCATGTAGAGAATTTTTTAATTTAAGAAATTAGATTTGTCCAAATGTAAGTACTAGTAGTTTATTTGAGAGGAACCTTTCACATATGAAAACATTATCATAATTTATTTTGGCCAATAATTTGTTTATAGTTTTATGAATAACTAATATGCATGTGTTGTAAGTAAGCTAAACATGTAGCAGTTGCTTGTTTGAGGTTATAAATTAGTCAAATAGAAACTAAAGTGGTCTCAAACAGATCTCTGAGAGACCCCAGCCATAATTTTACCAGCCTTAAAAATGAACTTGTTTCCTATTACCGAGAGATTTCTAATCCCAAACAATTATCCAATGTATCATAATAATTTAATTTTAATATAACAATGTCATGGTTCACACAATCAAAAGCGTTTGCTATACATGAAAGTTCCTAACACAGTTTATAGCATGACATGGGAGGTTCAAAAAATGAAATGAATGTACATGTAAATGGTTCTTTGTAACATTTGGTTTGTTAAGTTACAATTTAGTAGATTTTGGTGCCTCATTTGGTATTCTAGCTTTCTGGGCCTTTGTAACGCTAATGGTTCCTCAGTTAACGTCTTGGTGGGAGTTTTATATAACAGCCAAGAACACAGTTAATTTAAACAAATCCTGTTGGCCAAAGGCTACGATGACTCTTAACATTGGTAGAAGAGGAGATATTTTTACACCTTGACAAAAAAAATTCCTCCATCTCAGGCACTAATAAAAGGGTTATATGTCAGACAGACTCCTATTTGTGCCCTAACTATCGTCTTACAGCTGCCAGCGTGGGTGCTTGCATATACACCATCACTGAACACTGATGCTAACCATCACATTGTACAAACTGTAAAGCTCTGCTCCACATCTATGAAACATCAATCATTTTGCAGTCATAGTTTCTAGAAGGAAGGTCACTAACTATAGTAACTCTTTTTAAATAACTAGACTAATGTCTTGATGAATACCTGAAGTCTCTGACACTAAATTAAACAAATGATTTTTCAACTTAAAAGCTCAGCAAGATCAAGTTTGTTTAGCAATGTAAAATAGTGGTCACTGGTACAGGAAAAGCCTGATAATGGCATCTGGATGCTACATAAGCTCACATTTTGAGCTTGTTTTGTGCTCACAAAACAGCATTAGAAAATAACCCTATGTTCAAAGTAAATGAACAATAGGGAAATACGCTGGATAGTACGACAATCTTGCTCGGGATGTCGACCTCACCTCATGCAGTATAGGCGGAGTGAATGTGAGTGTGTGAGAGGGATTACTCACCATTGGTGAAGGAAGACAGCGTCAGAAGCAGGGCACTGCTGCCCCCGGATCCCTGGCCGCTCAACGTGATCTGCTTTGGGTCACCACCAAAGAAGCTTATGTACTCCTTGACCCATTCCACAGCCAATGCCATGTCAAACAGCCCCACGTTGCCTGGCACATCCTTGTTGGCCGAACTGAGAAAGCCTATGGCAACACACAACCGATGACATTATAGTTGGAATTTATTTAAAGTCTCAAAAGAAATTTCCAAATATTACTTAGTATCACAAAACAAATGATGAACCACACGTTTTATTTAGTTGTACTGTACACAGTTACACATTAAAATGTTTCAGAGGGTGGTACTAACTTAGTCAAACTCCAAACAAATTCATTGACAAAATACACACATTTTGAGTCACGCTGTATTATGATGGTGTTAAATTACGAATGATTCAGGTTAAAAAACTAGCCTACTTAGTAAGATATATTAAGATATTAATTATGTGAGGCTAGATGAATGCCAGGCTTGGAACTCACCCAGCGAGCCCAGGCGATACTGCACAGCAACCAACACCAAGGACTTGCTCACAAGGGGCTTGGGGCCATACTGTGAAGCAGAGCCCCGCCTAAAGCCCCCGCCGTGGATCCACACCATGACGGGAAGACCAGCGTGTTCTTCTTCAGCATCTGCTGGCAGTTGAGGGGTGTACACATTCAGAAAGAGGCAGTCCTCGCTGCCTATCACTTTGTCGCTGCCAGCTGGATCTGGCTGGGGGCAAGGGGCACCTGGCTTCGTTGCATCCACATCTCCTTCTAGCTTCAGCCTCCTCACTCGCTGGAGGGGCAGAAACTCAACTCCATATACACATAGCCTTGTAGTCTGAGGTCAACTTTTAATGGGAAATGTTAGTTAGGGTGATGAACCACAGAACGCAGTTATCACTTTGTTAAAAATCAAAAGTTTTTCAATTAGCTGAACTGGTGACATAAGGTCGTTCACTCTTCCAGGATGAGTTACAAAATAATGGTAATTTAAATAAAGGTAGTTTAGAGCATACTTTCTACAGAATATTGTACAACACATATCTATACAACCCTTCTCAAAATAAACTCTATAGACCTTATCTTTAAACAATTCTTGCAATGGGAGCAAGTTACTAATCAAAGAAAATTTTTGGACCAATGCCATTGCAGCAAATGGTGTCTCACAGAAAACCAGAGAATACACACAAACACAAATAAACATCCACAGAAATATTTTGACTATTGGCAGACAAGAGAAAACACATGCAATTCCACAAAGAATTAGTTAGTGAACAACACAGCAAGAAAATCAATCGACACAAACACACAGGCAGAGAAAACCAACCAAGAAATGTTGTGGTCAGTTTGGGAACAATAAACTCCTATAATTTCACAGAAGGAATTATGTCAGTGAGTGGCAAGATAACGATACAAAAGAAAATTACAACAAAAAACACAGGAATCCAAGGGAATAAAAAAATTGATGTTGTAGATAACATAACAGACACAGACAAAATGTTGTTTCGCAAGAAGACCATTTGGTATGTCTGTGTTGTTACTTTTTACTGTATATAGTTTTTGCTTTATTTGTGTTTGCTTACTTCAAGGTGTCTGTGTGTCATCTACAAACAGCTATTTTTTCATTCCCTTGGTTTTTTCTGTTGTAGTTTTTATCTGTTTGTTTCCTTCTGCCACTTACTGACAGAATTCCTTCTATGACATTATGAGTTTTATGATTCCAAACTGACCACAACCTTTCTTGGTTGGTTTTCTCTGCCTGTGTGTTCATTTATGTCGATTTGGTTCTTGTTTTGTAGTTCACTAATTCCACGTGGAATTGCGTGTTTTTTCCTTTGTTTGCGAGTAGTCAAAAATTCCTTTGGCTGTTTATTTGTCTGTTTGTAGCCTATGGCTCCTGTGATGCACCATTTGCTGCAATGGTATATATCCAAAACTTTTCTATTATTAGTATTGTAACTATTGACTTTGGTCATAACAGAATAAATCCACTTCCTCCATCAAATTTTCTGTAGAGTACTTGGTAACACATACATGACTGGATATATTTAACAGCCATAAAAGGTCACCAAGATGGAACCATCCATTTACTATGCAATGGAAGAATTATTGTGAATGTTGTTTGCTGCCCACAGCCACGCTACGAGTCGAGCATACTTTTTCATAGTGATCCCGGGAGTGGAATTCTGTAACATAACGTAAAGTCTAAAAACATTCCAAGACTTCAACATGCTTGAAATTTAATTATTTTTGCTATGTCCTGCCTTCCTCTCCACTGTGCAATACTTCATTTCTTAATAAAAGTTGACATAGATGAGTGTCTGTAACTATAGTTCTGTGAAAGGGAGGTGGTCTGTGAGACGAAACAAAAGTAGTACTATCTAATAATTATTTTGTGAGAAATTATTTTATTTTTAAAAGCGATCTGAGATGCCACCACTCATTTAACATTACTTGAAGTGACAATACTAATGAGATTAAATTAAGATTGTACAGTACATAAAGTAATTAAATAATTCCTATCTGGGACTTGAAAACATACAATTCCTAAGACCACAGAACATTTTATTTCTCTCTGACCTGCCATGGCGGACAACAAAACCTTGGAAGGAAAGTCAACTGCAATGCAATCACATCCCACGCAAAAAAAAATCTATTCCTGATAGTGACATCCGGCCTCAAGATGACAGTGTGTGTGTGCATGCGTGTGATACTGCCAACCCCCCCGACGTTCTACTTGGCTAGCTGAGGATTCACTGATGATCATACACACTTGTACAGAATACCAGTGTCAGAGCTAGAGATGCATGTAACAAGAGGCTAATTTTTCTGGTCTTGCCAACATACAAAAAAGCATAAGCTTATTAGTCTTAAGAGTGCATGACAGATAAAGTATCACTAAAATAAGTCAATTGAAATCTCCAGGTTTTTGGAAGGAAAACTGATACACTAGTAATTCTAGATACAGGTTTTACAAAGTTTACAAGAAAATATTAATCTGCAGACGTAATTTCTTGCACTGCAAACATAAGAAATTCTGGCATCCGAGATTGTACCCCAGAAATACATCTCTCAACAAAATTTTTTACTCATACAGTCTGCGAAAATGTCTAGGATTTCTCTGTTAAAATTTTTACGTAATGGTTGAAAGAAACTTGCAATTACAATTGGTGCATTTGGCATCAATTTACGTATCATATACTCTTAATGCTATTTGGGGGTTGTCTGTGAATTAACTTTAACATATACGTAATTAATTTTTGTAAAATGCAATATTTGTACTTACACAGCATTATTAAAAAATAATACTCAAGTATGTACAGTAATATAGTTTTATCCAGTATTAAGTCAAGCTCAACCGGTGAGGCTAAAGACCCCTTGACTGCTTCCCATTTGGATCTGCAACTCTGTTCTACAAACATACCAAACTTTTTGGTTAATCTGAAGACTACAATGATTAGGGTAGCTTGAGTAATGTTTTGAAATGAGAATATTTGTTTCACAAATGGCCATTTAAGGCCATGTTCTGGTACACTGTTTTTGGATCAATTTTTTTAAGCCTAAATGAATGATATCGCAAACTGCTGAACCAGTTTTGTAGAAAATAGTTATTACTATGCAGAGAAATACTTTCTAAACAAAAAAATTGTATGGTTTTTGGTAATTATTTGATTAATGTACTCAAAATACCTAATTACTACCATCAACTGCAGTTACTTGGGACATTAGGAAAACCGGATTTTTTTCAGTGATGGCGCGAAACGAGCCAAGGTGCGGTTGCCTCGACTCGCTTGATACCACCTCGATCAGGACCATGTCAGGCTGTCTGACAGTGACGTGAGTCCCTTCCGGGGATTTGGAGTGAGCGAGAGCTGCTATAAGCTATCTAACAGCCTTTACCCATCGAGAGTGAGATGCCAACCAGGGAAGTTAAGGGATTATGTGTAATGATTAGTGCGTACACTGTGACCAGCGCAACATTCATATTGTATCATATGTGCTGTAACTGTGTTCTAACCCCGAGGCAACCGCACCTTGGCTCATTTCGCGCCATCACTGTTACTAGCTCCTCGCACACACCCCTACCAACATCATAACACGGTACATAACAAGCATATGCAATAAAAATTCTGGAAAAAAGTTCCACGTTACTTTGGTGTCCCAAGTAACCCCAGCTAATAGTAACTGAAACCACAATGTTGTTTTGCTTTAAAAAAATTAGTTTACATAGTATATTTCCAGTAAATAGGAAAGACAATTTTGTCATATCTGCTCTCATTTAGGCTTACAAAAATAACTGTCGTAAAAGTAGTAGAAATAAGGGCTAGTGGCCTTAAGATGCATCTTGAGAAAGTTATCTAGCTCATACGTTTGTTTGATTGGCTCAAGTATTCCCAGGATATGGTACCTATGTGAATAGCAGCCACCATAATAGCGAAGTGGCTTGCTGCACCACATCCTTGCAAAATTTCAGGACATTTCTGTTCAGTGATAAGCTTAAATGTTAACGCATATTAAAAACACAAGTATGCATTTGATTTTGTACATACATACCATTAAACTGCTTCATCAATAACAGAAATTATACCTAATAGATACATAAATTTTAAACACAGCTTGACACAATTACACAGGGATGTCAAATAGCACATGTGATGCTACAGAATAAGAATTTGAATACAATTGTAAGAATTTTTTCTCATAACTAAAGCAAATTACTTTCTTTTTCTTTAATTTCAGATCCCTGATATACAAAAATTTGTAGTTATTGTTGTACCCTTTATGATTTCTTATTTTTAAGCAAAGTATAATTTTTCCATAATCTAATATACAACACTCACTAAAGTAAAATCCTTGTATTGTGCTACAGCAGGTATGTGTACACAGAACAAATATAAACTGTTTGTACACAGAAGCAATTTTTCACTGAAACTTATTATACGTCAAATTTCAAATACAGTCACCATATAACTAAAAAAATTTACACAAATATAGATAAAAACCAAATATAAAGAGTTCTTTTACAATAATGATACATATATATATTTTTTTACACAGTGGGAAAATTAAATAGTTTAGACTTCAAAGAAAGGTGGAAGATAAAAACAATAAACCAAACAGTTACCATGTGGTAGCAAAACAGTGGCCCAGTCTTACCTGAAACCTGTACTCGCCAACCGGAGGTTCTGCATATCTGATTCCCTCGAAGGCAAGGTACCCATCGAGCTTGGTGCCACTAATTGCTGCCTCATACTCACCATCCTTGTCCACGAGAACAATGGGGGAGCCCGGGACAGGAGGGTCTGCCTCTATACCCCCCACAATCCTCTTGACCCTGCGGTGTGGGACGGGATGTACCAGACACACCAGCAACGCCAACACAACCAGTTTTAGCAGAGTCATGGTTGCCAGTGGTCGAGCTACCAGCTCTCGCAAGCATGCCTGTCTGTGCTGCTCTGATAGGCTTATCACTTATGCACCCACGCACCAACCACACATCCTAGCTGACAATATCTACACTGAGGGTTTCCACACCGACAATGGAGAGTTTAACTATGTATGTTCCTTCAACCGTGACACACTGGACATAGTTCCAGCTATAAAAGTAGCTGCATTAAGCTAGTAATGCAACGAATCATGCACAGTTGCAGTCGGCTAACTTTGTTACCAAAAGTTAAGTTAGTTGTGACAAAAGTTACTGATTTCATTACGGGGTATGACAACAGGGGCAGCTCTAGTCAATAGGCAGATTCTGTGAACAGAACATTTTTGAGCTCTTGTTTACATTGGTGTTTGCAAACAGGTTGAGGGTGTTTGCATGTTCTATGGAACCTTGGCAGGAAGACAGTTACAGACTTTGTTCACAGAATGTTTACTCAACATTCACTGTTTTATTTAGAATAAATCTGAAATCTAAAGAAACTGTATTTTAGTGCAACATGGATGGTACTCAGTTATTTTGAAAGAAAATAGTATAATATTAATTTTTACATATGATGTAGTTGCATAATTAATTTTCATACTAGAATTTATTACAGTATGTTAAACGCTAAAATATGCCTAATAGCCTCCAGGAGCTTGTCTCCTTTCAAATAACATTTGACATACCAAAGCAAATAAATACTCTTTCAATTCAAATTTATTTTTTTCGTAGTACAAGCGCCAATTAAGTAATTTTACTTATTAACTACTGCAGCATTATTGCACAATGTCTGTGAGCACACGTTCTTCAGATAGTTTTAAAACAGCAAGTGCATCCCATCTGTACTTCAAGGTACTTTTTTAAAGTATGCTGCAAAAGCTTTCTGCTACCTGTTGTACATCTACAGTTTTGGAAATCAAGAACATCTGAATGCGAATAACAGTAAATGCCGACCTAATTGATAAAGTTGGCAACTGATAACTTAAGTGTTTATGTCAAGTTTTTTTCTATACATGTGTATTCATAACATACAGGAAGTGCCATTGTGGCTGAGGGGTTAGACCTCTCGTCTCACGCCTGTGCAATGCAGGCCCAATACCTGGTGTGTTCTGGATTTTTCGCATGTAGGAAACATGGCAGACATTGCAGTTGGTCAGCAGGCTTTCTGGGGGAACTCCAGATTCTACTGCCTCTCATTCCATCGCTACTCCACACTCATCTCACCCATTCCTTGAGCCAGAAGGCTACAGGCTAGTTGAGAATTTAATGATACTTGCAGCAGCACACTATCAAATTGTTACACATACCCTTGAAAGGACAAGGGCTCGGCAAAGCTTCAGTAGTCACAGTCCATTTTCATGGCACAAGTGTTTTTGAACAGTTCAACAGCTGATCCAAGTAGTGACTGCAATTCAGCAATTACCTGACCCTCAAAATAAGGAGATACGACTACTGAGAATGAGTCTAGTACCGTTGACTACTCATACCACACATGACAATGGTAACACTGCCACTGAGGGAACTCACAGTCATTAAAAAGAACTGGGTACATTAAAAAAGGAACTGTCCGCCTGGCTCGTGAATCACGGGCCAGTCCACACGGTGTTGTGACACAGCTTCCAACCATCCGGACATCACACACAGCATGTAACACTGCCCTCTCCTTAAGCCTGTTCGTCCCGAACAGAGACAGCAGTCTCAGGTCCATCATAGGGGGCCAATCTGTCTATGTGTACAACTTTACATCCCCTCGTTCGGGAACTTAGATGAACAATCCGAAACACATCATTGATCTTCTTAAATATTTTATAAGGGTCTTCCCAATTCTTCTGCAGCTTGGGACAATATCCCTTCTTTCTCTGAGGGTTGCGCAACCACACCAGTTGTCCTTCTTGGAATGTTTCATTGGGTACATTCCTATCGTAGCAAGTTTTCATTCTGTCGGTGTTGATCCTAAAGTGTCGCCGAGCAAAGTTGAAAGCCGAAATGACCGCCTGACACTGAATTATGGAGCTCCTTCAGTACCTGTGAGATCTTGTTCTCTGGGAGGACCAACTGTAGGTGTTCATGTCTGCCTTCTGCACTCTTCCAGTTCCGGTAGAGGGCACCATTCTTAAGAACAAGTGAATTCCACTGTGTCCAATATACCTTAGTTGTAGCACTCTTTTCAGATAGATCCTGCCATTCTGGCCGGTGATCCTGCGCTTTCCAACCCAGTATTGGGCACAAGTCCCGGTCATTTCTTTGTTCTTCTCTTATCTTGTCGTCAATCCAGGAGTACTTCCCATCGGACGTTGAAGCCTGAAGCCTTGTTGTTCTAACATACCACACTCCTCGGCTTTTCTCCTCTTTCCATTCACAATGGTGACAATTGGCGTCACAAGGCCTGCGGAATAATGCATCTGCATTATTATGGGAACGACCAGCACGGTGTTCGATATCAAAGTTGTATTCTTGAAGATGTTGTATCCATCGAGCTTCGGGATTCTTAAAGTTCAGTAGCCAGCGTGAGCAGCATGATCTGTTCGCAAAGTAAAGCGTCTGCCATTTAAGTAGTGGTGGAAAAGTGATATGAACTTCACCGTTGCCAATAACTCCCTGCGAGTGACACAATAATTTCTCTCTGGTTTCTGCAGCACTTTGCTGATTCAAGATTACCAACGTTGCGTGGGATTCTGTCAAATGGTTTTGAAGCGTTGCCAGAACAAAATATATTTTCTAGAATATATTCTCTTTAACAGACAAAGCAAGGTTCACTAATTATGGGAATGTGAATGTTTGAAATAAGCATTATTGGGCTGCTAACAATCCACACTGGTTGCGGCAGGTTGAACATCAAAGGCAATGTAGCATCAATGTTTGGTGTGGGCTTACTGGACTTTGTTATTGGTCCTTACTTCTTCGAGGGTACACTAACAGAGGATGTGCCATTCGAAACTCGTAGCTGTATGTGGTACCAGCATGATGGGTGCTCCGCTCATTAATCGTTCGTGGGTAGGCAAGCACTCAGCCAGTAGTTTCCTAACCGGTGAATAGGGCGTGGAGGCATTTTCGATTGGCTTGCACAGTCACCTGATTTGATGTCATTGAACTTCTATCTGTGTTGTACGATTAAAAGATAAAGACTATGCACAACTGCCGACGACTCCAGAAGACACGAAACACCGCATTGTCGCTGCGTGTTCTGCAACACCACAAGGCACCTTCTAGGCTGTTCGAATGGCCTTGCACAAACAACTGCAGATGTGTGTTGCTCTTGATGGCAGCCATTTCATGCACTTGCTGAATTGACGTCAGTGGCAAGCTGTGTTTATCATGTTTACTTTCTATTAATTTATGACTTTGTTATATTGTAAACGCAACATGAAAACATGCACCCTACACAAAATATTTTTTTTTTTGCTCATATGCAAGCATAAAGTTTTTCTCTTGGCAAAATATATACATAGCTATGTATTGGTCCATTCACATAAACTACAGTATCCATTTAGCATTTCACATGCATTTTCATTACAAAACTCTGACACATGCAAATCCAGAACAAGTATCCAAGTTAAGTGCACTGTAATAAAATGGACAGTATTGGAAATTCGTATCGAATTCCTCGCAAGTAGTCAAAAGTTATCATGTACTGCACCATATCTCCTTACGCAAGTATAACTACACTTGTAAGCGAAAAAACTACAAGACATTCACAGTACACAACTATAATCAACAAATGAACCAAATGCTAGAAATTTAGCAAAATTTATAAAAAGGGTTACTAATAACTTGATTGCAATTACTGTTAAATGTAATTGTACATGTAACATGAAATCTTAAACTAAGAATAAACGTATTTTGGACTATAAAAAAATGTTTTATAACAACCATCTGATATGTTAACTTAATAAAGTTCTTATCACTACAATGTTTCACATGTTTTACCATACATAGGCCTAGGTTCTGTTCTTGTTACTGTGCCGTAAATGCAGAACAATTTCCCCACATTTATTACATCCACAGCACCTAATAGCGACTAGTTTCTGTATTCACCAATTAGCATATCTAATAAATGTTATTGCCTTCATTCTCTGTACAGTTCACACTTAACCACACTATGTATTATGACTCCCACAATAACCGCCTGGTTTTTCCCTGTAGAATGTGCGACGTATCCAAACTTGCAGTGCGAATGTGCACAACACTTGTATATTTTCACCATACAAAAGGGTTCTCAATGGCCATGATCCCTAAGGTGTTACACTCATGTAGCGAGGGCTGTGGGTTCGACCTAACTCGTTGGCACAGTGGTTCGGAGCCTACTTTAATTAGTAGGTCCCATCACCTTCAGCCTTTCTGTGCAAAACTGTACTATGCACCGTATTTGCAGGCATATAGGATGACCTCGCATGTAAGACGAGTCTAGGGTTTGAAGGGACAAAATCTTGAATAAAAAGTAAATTACATACTAATTTTGAAATTCCCGACAGAAAAATATATTTTTCCTTTGCCATAAACATTAAAAATTTAGTTTAAAGATTTTCAATGCATTTATTACTGTCATATAAACATCATAGTAGACACACAAATGAATAACATTGGCTACTACTGCCCTCCGGGCGCCCAAGAGCCAAGGAAATGCACGGCGGCGGCACATGTGACTGGCGACGGTACCTAGATCCTTGTTTTTTCCACCCGAGAGTTTTGTGCTTGCGACACAAAGGATGTAAGCAAGCGGACCTAGATCCTTGTTTTCTCCGTCCGAAGGTTGTAGGCCGGCGAGACAAAGTATCTTGGCATGCACTCCAGCTGCATTGATCGCCGCTTTGCTACGAGGAAGTGTCCTTTATTATGAATGACGCTCATCAAAATTTCATAACGTAAATTATATATATATACATATATATATAAAAAATGGGGGCACTGTTTTCATTTGTGATGAAAATGCAATTCCTTGAAACATCATACAACTCCACAATATACAGCTTAGCTTTCCAACGATTTTTAGGTTACCAAAAAATTTTTGCACCTTCGTATAAGACGAGTACCAATTTTTGAAAGCCAAAAATATGTAAAAATATTTCTTATATGCCGGCAAATACGGTAGTATCCGTAAACCCATTTCCTTCTGTAAGTTATGTTTGCTTCCCAGACATATATTTTAATGTTTCTCCAGTGTGGCCACCCACAACGAACAAAATATTTCCCTGATGGAAAATATCAACACAAATTATCACAAAGTTTTACATTACAAAAAAATTATAGTAAAAAGTGATTATAATCTTCTCATTTACCAACTCAACTTCCTTTCTAACATCTTCAGTACGTTTTTGCTTCTTGGCAATTAGTTCCCTAAGTAACTATTGAATTCCACTGTCAAATCATCTTCCACCTTTGCTTTGTTGGCCAATCTCTGTTGAGCCATTGCCTTCCTATATCCAGCATGACAGTAACGTACTGAACTTAGTTCCTTTAAAAACTTTTCAGTGTAGTAGATTCAAACAGAGCTGCAATTGCTTTCTGGTACATTTTACCCTTCATGTGGCTCCTCACTGCTGTCTTCCCCATATTACTCAAAAGAACACACTGTTGCACATACGCTACATTTTGCTGAAAATGAAGATCTCCTGAACAGGTTGAAGCCAAGCCTTAATTTGTGTGCAAATGGAACACTTTGCTGAGGCACTCACACTAATTTTTTTCTGCAGAATATATTTTTAACTAAAAAGAACTACACACTAGAAAAATGTGTATATAAGCCCTAGCCTATGTATCTAACTATGCAGCACACAAAACAAATAATGATCGGCAAACGTTTACAGCGAAACATATTAGCCAAACACTCAGTGTCTAAACATTTTGTCAAGATGCAGAGCGACTGTTTTTTTTTTCCCACTTGAAGAGACAACTATTCCGTCCGAATGGAGATAACGAACTGACTCTACGGAAAATGATGTCTACACTTCATGTAATTCTTTAACACTTGTAAATCCATGCCTACTTGCGTTTCATACAAAGTTCCACATACCGGCATGTGCACACGTCCACCATTACTAAACAAATATCATCAACTGTCGCCTGCACGGCCCATTAAGTATCACTTCACTTCACACTTTTTGGGGCTAAGCCTCTGGCATTGGTATAAAAACCATACAGCCAAAAACACAATTTAACTCTGTATGCATAACCCAGTCGAAAATGAACTAAAAATCGGTTACATTACACAAAAAGGCACAAACAAAAATGGCCTTAGGATTCGGAAGAATAGACAGCCAGGCAAACTACAACATCGAAGATAGTAAACTCGCAGTGAAATGGGGTGCCCCATCAGCACTATGCGTGAAAAAATACTCAACCATCGCAAACGGCAGCTAGAGAAGAACTGCGCTTAAGTAACAAGTGCTACCAGTTCATCTTTACTGGTGAGCGCTGGTAATGCCCTGCAAGGCGCATACATTAGCAGCACCCTGCAACCGCCTTCAATATCCGTCAAGGTTTCACGATGCACGCTGGCAAGTTAGCAAGGCCACAGGACAAATCACTGTCTATTTATGGGCATTGTAACTCCTACAGAAATCCTATTTTTCCCAGTCTGTTGACATCCTACAATCTTTGCAAAAGTTAATCTGATTGCGATAAAACCTCCCAGTTTTATGATATTTCTAGATGGTGGTGAAATCTCAGACATATTCCGGTGAGTGGCCACCCCACACTGTTCTGGCACAATGATATAACAAAGTGTGACAAGTACTCAATATACCATAACACAGTGGCACATCGTGAGCAAAACTATACAACCACAATGGAAACAGTAATGTTTTTTGGTACAGTAGAGCTCCGATTTAATGAATTTGGGAATAACGAAAACAGCGATTTAACTAAATAATTTTTTAGGAACTATCAAAAAATAATAAAAAATACATTAAATAACAAAGTAACTTTGATAAAATAAAATATTAAGTGTAGTGTTAAGACTATTAAAAATATGTTTACTGGCCACATTATAGTATTCATTTTTATCCGTAGATAGTGTTAAACCATCCGACAAAAAAAACTTACAATTTGAGCAGAGCGCACACGGCCAAACGAGCAATGTGTTGCATAACAAATGTGCACCTAGATCCTCATCCTAGCAGCTGACGAGTGAACGAGCATCTAGATACCCAGTCCATAGCGCGGCAGCGGACAGCACGGGTAGTAGCTAACAGCTAGTGCTTCGCATCTCCGCAGAATGCGCTACCTTACAGATTAATTCTTTTACTGACAGAATGCAGTGGTAGCCAGTGAGATTCTTTTACTGTCGCATCCAGCGATAAAACTAGCATATTTATGTAAAAAAATTTATGCAGATTTTCTACAACAAACTTATTAACGTTAATAAAATGTTTCGCTGATGATAAAAAACCTCTTGAGTGCAAAGTATTTTTAGCTAGCTGTAACCAGTTTGTTGCACGAGCACGACAGAAGTTCTGCAAGTTACAACATCCGCAGCTGCGCATATTTATTTATAATTTTACCGCTGTCTCACAAACTTTTATTTCAGTTTCCATTGAAATATTTTTAAAACTATTTTTTAATGGAAATTCCCCAAACTATCTTGGAGGAGCAGGAGGGAAAGAAAGATGACTTGGCGGTGTTTATAATGCCTTCTCATGTTTTGATGAAGCGTGAGCGACCTAACTCAGCAGGTGCGTGCTCGACGAGTGTTCCAGTGAAGCTTAGTTTTTCTCGCAGACATTTTTTCTTTTACAGCCGCAGCTTACCTATTGATGACAACTACAGCATGTTATTGTTGTGGGTTATCATACTTTCTTAAAATTACCTCAATTTACAAGGAAATAATGCCCGAGGATTGAACTTTTTACGGTCGGAAAATAGGGGTGGTTGGTTGGTAAAAAAATAAAGTTGGATTTAACAAAACATTGATTTAGAGGATACTTTTTTGGGTCCTGAGGCATTTAGTTAAATTGGTGTTCTACTGTATATGTACAGTTGAAAACCTTAGGACGTGAGCAATTACGTGAAGCAGTGTGACAAACACAACCATTACAAGCAGCCACTGCTATAAAGCTCCATTCTCTAGTTTTGCTCGGAGTGGTAACAAGCACGAGTAATGCACATACTCGATTAGACATTTGTTTGGTACCTATCACAGGTAGTTTTGGTACATTACCATGTTGCAAGCACAAGGGTGTTCTAATTTACAGTAATTCCCGTGATTGGCCTCTCGTACTGGGCAAATTTTGAAAAGTGACATATCAATCAACTCCACTCATGTCCCATGAAGTAAGCAGCATACATCACTACAGTACAATTTGAAAATACAAAGTTAATATGAATATCTTGGTAACTACCATATTTGCCAGCATACAAGACTATTTTTACATACATTATTTTTGGCCTCAAAAATTGCTACTTATATGAAGGTTCAAAAATTTTTTGGTAACCTAAAATTCATTTGAAAGCTAAGCTATGGAGTAACTCTCGATCGAGGATCTAGGTACCGTACCACACATTCATGTGTGTCTAGTGCTAGGCTGGCAGACAACAGCGCACCGGAAAGAAATGACCTAGCAAGCAGCTGTTGTAGCCCGGCGTTGCCATGTAGTGCGCAGCGTGCCTCAGTCCGGTGTTGCCAAGTCGCGCACAGCTGTCAGCAACTGATGATGTCGCCGGCGACTGCAGTGCATTTCCTTGGCTCTTGGGCACCCGGAGGGCAGTAGTAGACAATGTTATTCGTTTGTGTGTGTCTACTAGTGTATAATGTTTATATGATGGTAATAAACGTATTGAAAATATTTAAACTAAATTTTTAATGTTTCTGGCAAAGAAAAAAAATTTAATGTTCCGAAATTTTACTAAATACAGTAGAATCCCTATATCACACTTCCGCCACAGCCGGGCATATTGAATTATTATTCTACCGTAGTCTCGGAAACTTTTAATTCAGTTTTCATCGAAATTTTTTTTTTACTATTTTTAATGCGATTTTCCCTAATTTTGTTGGTGAAGCGGGCCAGAGAGTGACTGAAATATTGACCGTTCGGCGGTGTTAGTCATCACTTCTCATGTGTGAAGTTTTTTGCCGATTTTTTTCTTTTCGCTTTCTTTTGCGGTAAATGTGTTTTGTTATTGTTATGAGCCAATATACTTTTTTTAAATTACATTAAATCCAGACGAAAAATGCCAGAGGATTTAACTTTATTTTTGGGAGGGAGGGGAGCGTGAAGTAGGATTTAACGAAACATTGAATTCGAGTAAACATTTTCGGGTCGCATGACATTTCGTATATTACAAATAGGGGTGTGCCGATATTCGAAAGTTCGAATATTTTTCGAATAGTAAATCTGAACTATTTGTATTCGAAAAACGAATACCAGATTCCCAAATTTCGAAGTATTCAAAGAGTTTTGAACAGTAAATTTCAAACAATTTCTGAATATAATCTTAGCGGGTAACAAGGCCATTTCTACTTACAAGCATAACGAAATTTAACGGACTATTCAACGTAAATATTTACATATTCACGCGTATCGTCACATTCGTGGCTATAGATACACTTGCGCAGATACTCATCATCGAAGCGTAGCGATACATGCTAACAACATCTCATACACAAGATGGCGGCAGTGGTGGTCTCGTCGACGTAAGATAGTGATCACCGTAATCACGACAGCGAAAGTTTGCAGGAAGTTTCACTGTTATTTTACCAAAATTAGTTTGAAAAATGATTAGGCATTAGCATTACATTGTTTCCTACACACAAAGATTTAATTTTTCATAGTATTGTAATAATTTACTACATATTAATTTAGCTTTAAAATTCCTGTCCCTAAATTCTTACAAAAATATTATAGAAAAGTACTTTTTTTTTGTCTCCATACATGTAGAGAAGAAGTAAACTGGATCATCAGTGCCATCTGTAATAAGCACCTGTTTACGAAAACAATTTTGTGATTCCTCACAAACATAACAAAAGAAGTAAACTGAGAAGTAAGAGCAGTATACTGTATTGCTGTACGAACAGGTAAAAAATAACAAAAAATTATGTTTTAAGAATGTTTAAAGTTATCAAGTAAAAACTGCTAAATTTTTTTTCTTATATAATATATTAATAATGCGAAGTGCATTTCTATAGCTCCTTGTAAATACAAGATCATGCACTGGCAAATGTATATCAAAATTTTAAGACACACTACTCGAAAAATATTCGAAAAAATTAATATTCGTTTGAAAACTATTCGAAACCCTAAAACCACTATTCACACACCCCTAATTACAAACGTCACCCTTTTAACACTTTCTACATTAAACAATTATTGCTGTGTGTAAATAAGGGTTTTCAATTTATATTTATGTGCTTAGCATTAATAAAGTTTTGGACATAAATACAGTATATGAGTAAGAATAATAATTGTACAGGATATACGAGAAAGGGAAATGAAAAGACAAGGGAACATACATTAACAAGCACTTTATTGAGCAGAGTACATCCAGGCGTGCACTGTCTAATCATCGCCCTTCTTGGTGTCAGTCTTGCCACCACGAATCCTACCGGTCCTCCTGGCCGCAATGAGACCCACCTTGCGACCTGCACTGGTGCCCCTCTTCACAGTGGATGCCTTGCCAATATGCTGGTGGTTACCTCCACCGTGTGGATGCTCCACAGGGTTCATAGCCACACCACGCACCTTCGGCCAGCAGTTACGCTTCACCTTATACTTGTGGTATGCTCGCCCTGCCTTCAGGATCGGCTTGTCAATACGGCCGCCTCCCGCCACAATACCTACACACAGTTCTCACATCACACTCTTCCCAGGATCAAACATGAATACAGGACAGAAATTGCAATGGAGATACAGCTGTGAACAAAGAAGCACGCTCCATGCAATATTTAATATTTTTGCATAGATTTAAACAAAAAATAATTAGCAATGCACTAAAAGCTTAACAGCTGACAGTTAAATAAAGCATTTCTTACTGCCTAAAGATGCTTTACAATTTTTAAAAATATAACTTTAGGGATGTACACACATAGGCCTAATCAGGATACTCTGCCATTCAAAAGGGCAGAAAAATTGAATACAGTAAAACAGTTTGTCATAGGGCCAAAATAAATAATGCTCATAAACCTGGAAAACATCTTAAAGGGTTAATTTATATATGCAGTAAAACCTCTTTATATCGATCCGTCAGGGTTCCCGAGATTAGGGTTGTTTGAAGATTTTTGACCCATTTTGCACTTTTAAGTCCACATTCAGCCGTCTAAAATGCAAAAAAAATCTAACATTTTAAATTAACTATAAACTAAAATTAATAACCAGAGTATTGTAGGGAAAACGTGATGTTCAAAATGGTTATTCTGAACATTGTATCATCATACAAAAAATGCAGAAGTGCAAGGTGTAAGTTTTAGCTAGTTATTTGTGGTCGTCTTGCTGAGCTTGTGATACTGTTGGCATTTTAATAAAATTTACAGTATGAAATTTTAATAAGCGACATTCATAATAAAGGACACTTCCTCGCAGCGAAGCGGCGATTGATGCAAGCGCGTGCCGAGGTCCTTTGTCTCGTCAGCCTACAACTCTCGGGTGGAGAAAACGAGGATCTAGGTCCGCATGCTTTCATCCTTTGTCTCGCAAGCACAAGACTCTCGGGCGAAAAAAACGAGGATCTAGATACCGTACTACACATTCACGTGTCTACCGTCTAGTGCTAGCCTGGCGAACAGCGCACAGGAATGTGATGACCCTGCAAGCAGCTGTTGCCCTGCGTTGCCATGTAGTGCGCGGCGTGCCTCTGTCCGGTGTTGCCAAGTCGCGCACACCTGCCGCAAATGGAGATATCGCCGGCCGCCGCCGTGCATTTCCTTGGCTCTTGGGTGCGCGGAGGGCAGTAGTAGCCAATATTATTCGTTGTGTCTATTATGATGTTTAAATGCCAGTAATAAATGCATTGAAAATATATAAACTAAATTTTTAATGTTTCAGGTAAAGGAAAAAAATATTTTTCAGTCGGGAATTTCAAAATTAGTAATTTACTTTTTTTCAAGATTTTGTACCTTCAAAACCATGACTCGTCTTATATGCGGGGTCGTCCTATATGCCGACAAATACGGTACTTGTGTTCAACACGTTCAGTTACCACAATCAAGTGAACTGCAGTAAGTTTAAACTAACTGGAAGTATTTTTATAATGAATTGCTAAGATAATATTTTCATGTAGTGAATAGACATGCAATTGTTTAAGTCAATCGCTTAGCCTGCAATAATGAAGATGTGGCTCCAGCCCGGACGCCAAGCCAGTCAGCTCGACAACAGCTGTGAACCCAGCAAAACTTCTATCGCTAAGCCTAAAATTTGTTCTACAATTTCGAATTTTCAGTCACCAGAAGCATTTTCCCTTACCACTTTGATTTTCCCTGACTTTTCCAGGTTTTCCCCGTTTTCTAGACCTGTAGGTACCCTGCTAATACTTCGCATAAAGCAATCTGCCACCAGGCAACGCATGACGCACTCATTTCAAATCACTGTTTCCGCAGTTTACATCTGATTTTTGTCTATTGTTTTTCATCTCACGATATGACAGTTACAAGAGGCAACCCCACATACGGTACTCCCTCTTTACAGATGCAGGAAATAATTTGTAATCAATATTTCTTTACAAATTTTTTTTAAAATTTAAACTAACGTTTAAGATTTCTAGACTGTTCCTGAAGATGGCCTTGCAAAATAACTGCTTCATAAAATCAAGTACTCGTAAAATCAGTGTTCTACAGTACGCATGCAACACCAGATGTTTTATTGTACTTACTGCTTTTAATATCTTTACGTTTTCTGAACAGATAATAAAATACCTCACATATACCACATGTTTTAAGTTTTACTATGTACATACATTCATGGTTCTTGAAGGCATGGCTAATGTGGTAGTAATAATTAGCTAAATGAAAAAAAAAGTGAATTGCAGCCAACTACCTATGCAACGACTCCTCACGGTTTCAGGGAACAGGTTCAATATTTCAGAGGGGTCATTAGAATTATGACCAATTTTCGACGATCCTCAAAATCTAAAATGTCAAAATTTACCGGTTTTTAATCGCTGAACCGGTGTTCACTCGTCTTTGGCGTAAAAATTACGTGTTTCTATAAATTGATAGTTATTTCGAAAAGCAAACATATGATTGTTGTAAGTACAGTAGAAACTCGTTGCATCGTTTTCGTTTCCATCGTTTTCCCGTATCTACCGTTTATTTTTGTTGGTCCCAAAAATTTTCCTATTAAAACAAGGTTAAAGGAGTCCACATCAATCGTTTTCGTAAGTATCGTTTTTCCCGCATCCATAGCTCAAAATATCATGTCCCACAGACAAAATTTAGGCGTATCGATCGTTTTTTTTTAAATTAATTTCAACATACAGTGGAAATTTAAAATGAACAGTTCTAGCAAATGGTAAAAGACAATCGTGGCTGCCCACAAAGTAAACATGCCCAGCCGATATTTACGTTTTCCTGCGATTTGCACTTTTTTTTTCATGTCCCGTTTGTTTGCAAATTAATACTGTACACTATTAAATTTTCCAGCATATCACATCATCAAAATGTTATTTTTCCCGCTGTTTACAGTTTTCGCCATTTTGAAAACAATAGGCGTATTTTAGCGGTTGAATTGGTAGCGGTACCTGTAAACAGAGCATTTTAGCGCTCCTGTTTACAAGTGTGTTTGCAAACATGCTGCAACCAGGCTGAGGGTGTTTGCACGTTTCTGGCAACCGAGACAGGGTTTGTTCACAGGATGTTTACTTTTACTTTTATTTCCTGTTTTGTTTCGAACAAATCTGAAACCAAAACAAACGGTATTTATGTGAAATATGGACGAAACTTAAGTTATTTTAAAATAAAATGATACAATATTAATTTTTCATCATAGACTGGTGCACAATTAAATTTATTTCTACAATTTATTATGTTGTACATGTAAAAAAAATAGTGAAAGTAGTTTATTTTCCAATAAACGTATTCGTGAAGGAGTATTTTCCTTTATACAGTCCAATTCTATTCCTGATAAGACAATAACAAGAACACAATTTCGTAACTCCATGGTGGTAGCCATTTATGTTTACTGAATATTGCATTTTAGCGATTTCTTGTAAATGCAAAAAGATTCGGCAAACGCTTGCTAACAGCTTGTGACCAATTCAACCGCTAAAATACGCCTAATATAAATACGTGATGTCCTTTCTTCCTTCGTTATCTATGACTCTGACATCTAAACTTGTTTGGAAATGGAACACAGAAGATACATCGTAGCCATAGGAGAATGACCGTGATCGCGTGTAACGCTTGTGCTCATGGCACAATAAATTCAAGATGGCGGCAAGAAGAGAATTGCCGCCGCTAGCACTATCGATTGTCTCGAACTCTATCGATCGCGGTTTTTACGTTGGAAACATTATGTGCTTTCGCTTACCTTTGTTTTTAACGCAATTAATGGCAACTTTAACCTAAAATTTGCGAAACATTTTTGAAAATGTTTTATTATAAACAGTCGGGTTTTAAAATCATTTCCATTTTAGTGCAGCATGTTTATATGGTTATGTAACGGTAATGTAATTTAAAGATTGCACTCGTAAATACGTAATACTATTTCAATTAAAACTGCTTTAAAAAATAATGATAGTAATGTTCCTAATTTCCTGTTCGCGTTTTTAATTTTCCTCCGTAATTTACGTTAGCGTAATAAATAATAACAGTTTTCTTATGTTTTGTCTTGTCAGTCAGCTCAGCACATAAAGTACAACTTCCGATTTCGAGGTTAGGTACAAAAAAAAGGCAAGTCCACATGTATAGTTGGTCCGCATGCATCATTTTTTTCTTCTGGTCCCTTGAAAAACGATCCATAGAGTTTCTACTGTATGCCATTTAAGTGTATCGACGACCTTTATTTAGTTTAATATAAATCATAAACGTTGCCGGTAACAAATTCTTGCACCCGCAATGTCGGTTTGAGGATGTTATTTGTTAAGATTGCCACAACAAAGATTATTGAAATAGAAATATTTTTCAATAGTGACGTATTATTAAACATACTGTATACATTGGAAGTGAATATGACCCTTTTTTCGCTCAAAATTAAGTAAAAATGTCACTGGCAACATACAGTAAAACTCTGTTAAGAAGTTCCCACTTAAAAAGTTTTCCCCTATAATAAGTTTCAATTATATTAACCCCCTTCCATTACTACAATAGTAAATTTACCCTTTTAAGAAGTTTTTCCCTGTTAATAAGTTTGAATTTTTCAGTCCCTTCAGAAACTTCTTAACAGAGTTTTACTGTATATTCATGCTGCCACAACGTCCGTTTTTGGAAGTTATTTGCAAGAATATAGTAATAAAGTTCATTGAAATAGTATTGTTTTCAATAGAATGACGTACCTATCGGATACTCCGGAAGGCCTTCCGTGACTTTGTCTATCTTTACATTACAGCAGCGAGCGAGCAACCAGCTCACACGTGTGCGCACGCGTAAGATAAATTGTGTGGGCAAGAAGATATCTGGGAAACTGGTTACCGTATTAACCGCTGTATAACGACCCCCTTTTTCACCAAAATCACGGCCCAATAAAGGGGGTGGTCGTTATATGCCAGACCATAGGTTAAAGGATAGGGAGGGAAAAAAAAAAAAACAATATTTTAAAAGCGGTGTTTTAAGAGTGTATGAGGGTGAAATCAGGTAAATATATAACATAAATATCCATTTCCAAGCCCGCATACGAACCGAGGGACCACCTGGCGCTGTTTACCTATGAGCAAGGCGAGGCGGTTGCGAGCGACTGCCGCATGTGGTGTGTGGGGACATGGGGCTGTTTTGCTTCCAAGCTGCAAGATACCGGGATGCAGCTGTGTGCGTGTGTACCTGTATGTGTGTGCGCGTGACTCAGATAAGCAGCAGCAAGCGAGCGGAAGTTGTCAAGGTCAACCAGTACAGTCTGGACTGAAGTGCTCTAAGCCGTGCAAGTGTTCCCGGCGATGTTTACCGTAAATTACCGTACATCAGAATGTCAGTCACTGCTCCCTATTACTGTAACTACTAACACAATTAGAAGGACCTTATATTGTGGCACAGTAAAAAGTTTTATAATTTAAAATATTAGGTATTAAAAAAATATTATTTACCTGGAATATTTTACGACAATTTGAATATTAAAAAATTTTAACTCAGCTGTATAACTTGTTCTTTTTCCCATACCTCAATACTTTTTTTACCATCTCTACACAATACGTATGGGTATAGCACAATGGCGACCACTCAGTAGATGTAAACAAAACTTCCCTTCCCCGGCATTCCTGAGCAAAAATAAAAGGCCGCTCCAACCCCTCCCCACCAAGCCGTCCCACTGCACGGCATACACAGAACGAGCTTCACAACAATGGCCCGTGTTTGATAATGCATTCCACTCACTTTTTTTTAACTCTTTGCATGAATTCATTCTCAAGTCCGCCAGATGGAAAGGAACACTACACGCATACACGTTATTAGGAATTGTTTTTACCGAAATTTGTTCAAAATTGGACATGTTTTTCCTGGTTTTTTTTTCTAAAAAAAATTTTTTTCCCCCAGAAATCTACCTTAAAAAAGAGGGTGGTCGTTATACGGCGGTAAATACAGTAGTTCATAAACAACATACACGACATGGCTACTGCGTCACTTGTGCCACTTTTGACCACTACCTAGTCACAGTTCCTGACACTCGCTCAGCAGATGGGACGTGATAATAACAATACTTCCTTTGTTTTGCAGTTCTAGCTCGGCCGGCCGTTTGAAAATAATCTGCTCATGTACTCATGTAATGATTCTACTCTGTGCACGAGTTTTTTACACACTTCACCAATGTGCATGGGGAGGGATTTGATACTCTGTTTCAATTTGTTCACCAATAAACAATTGCAAACGTCAAAATGTTAATCATTGCTAATACATAAGAACTTCAGAATGCCATACTGCCGCGCAATTTCAGTTTTGATGATCTTGTTTTCGTCCACACGTCCTAATATCTCGTACTTCTTCATAAGTGTCACAAACGTTCTTTTTCCAGTCATTTTGTTGAAACCAAAAGTCAGCAGCCTAAATTAAAAAAAAAAAAAAAAAAAAAAAAAAAAAAACGACGTCGCCTAAAATCATTCAAAAACACAAACGAAAACGTTAACGAATCAAAATCAAAAAAATTTAAGCATGGGTCATTAACAAATTTTTAAACCAAGTCCAGAAAACAGAGCACGGACCAAAAGCGTAATATCACAGGCACAACGAAAGACTACCATATCCATGTGCACGAGAAATCAAAGCGGCAAAAGTTACGGAGTGCACGTGATCAAAAAGGGATGAACAAACAGCCTTATTAGACTGGAGGCCAGAGGAGGGGAATAGGTAGGTTGAGCGCCGATTGGCAGGAGGGGAATGGGCAGACGGGCCGCTGGCCGGCACTCATGCCACACGGGAGGCAGTGCAGCAACATATATTTTAAAACAAACGGGCCGTGTGCGGCAGTACAGTTTTCTAGAAAAGAACTGCAACCATTTGCGGCCATAATAAACGCAATGTTTTTCTCTGCTATTTTCTATGAATTACAATTACCATTTTTATAGAGTTTCAACCCTCCCCCCTTAGGTTCCTGCAAAAAGGGTTGATACTTCGAGAGAGTCGTTATTCCCGGGGTCGTAAAATCCAGAGTTGCTGTTTAGGCATCATAGGACATTCAGAAAGAGCCTCTAGAATATTTTAAATCACAACATTCAGGTGAATCTAGAATCATCATGACGTCCTAGCCCATATCCAACAGTTAAGTACTAAATAATTTTTTTCTTTTAAGAGTATGATGAAAATGGCTGCAGGTCTTAAATTAAGGGGGCAGGGATACCTAAATTATTATGGCAATAAGTGTTGCTACGTAGGTGGATTCATTATGCAAGTCCGTTCCCTAGAAGTACGGAGTGCTAAGACAACTCAGCATGTTCATCAAACTAGTCTCTAGGAGCAAGTCATTGAACTGGCGTACAGACTACTTACTGACAGCTAAACCTTATTAAAGTAACAATTACGATAAAAGAGTATTGGATATGCTTACATCTTTATTTAAATTTTGCACCACAACTTTTATAGCAAACAAGGACAGCAAAAAACACATTTTTGCCACTCTGGTGGCTTGAAAATACACTCTAGTGGAAACTGGAAACAGGTACAAGTGTAATACAACGTATTTGGAAATTTCTTCACAATCAGTAGCATAATTAAAAAGCTATATACTAGTGATGGGTCGATTCCGACTCTAGAATCGATCGATTTCATCATTCCCCTAGAATCGAAATCGAACCGAGCTCCTGGTTTTGGAATCGATACGACAAAATATTTGAGGTTTCTGATATTATTATCGCTAATATAGCGCACAAAAATGCAATTCTTAATTCTATTGGTAAGCCTCAACTATAAAATAAACTTGTTCGTCAATGATCGTCGTTGTAATTGTTTAGAAAATTACGTTGCATTACATTCAGTATCAAAATATATACAGTACTTATACACCATGCTGGACAGCTACTAACGCCTATATCCCCAAAAATAAAAATTACAAATCATTGCATAATCGTCGCATCGCAATGTTTTGTTTACGTTTCTGGACCAGAGATATTAACTACGCTCAAGTCTGAAGTACGACACTACTAGAACAAAATGGTTGCTTTAAGAATGGATTATACAGTAGAACCCTATTATAATGTTTCTCAAGGGACCAAAAATATGTTTACATTATAAACGTGAAAAAATTATAACAGGGTAATTTCCTACTAGGGACCAAATGAAGGTAGCATTATAACCAGGAAAACATTTAACCCAAGTGGGAACACTATAAGAGGGTTCTACTGTAGTTAGTACCAAAATATGAAATGGAACATCACAGCGCTGCTAGTTTCATAGTCCGCCATCTTTAGTGTTTGTCTCTCGCGTGGACTTTCCCAACTGAACTTAGCATATCTATGACGTCTCAAAATATAAATGAAGTTTGTAAACACTGCAACGGTAATAAACTGTAGCGAATGTGTAGTAAAATTGTTCAGTCGTTAATTGTAAATCACTTTCTAAATCACAAATATTTTAAAACGTGTGTCGGCAAAGCAAAAAAAATCACGGTTAATATGGTAAGACTCGCAGAAGCCGAAAACAAAAACTTGAAAGAGAAAAGGAACTAGGAAAACTACTGTAGGCCCTATTGATTGGTTTCATGATAACCAAAAGTTTCTATTTACCGGTAAATTTCTATTCACAATCTTTACTACGTAAGTACCGGTAAATACTGCTGATCACAAAATGTGCTCCCACCAAATGTGATAATACAATTATGTACAAAATTAGGTTGCCAAACAAAACCAACGTAACCTCCAAGGTCTAGTAATAAGTTATATAAATTTAATCGAAGTACACAGATCCTGTTTTTCTGCATATACAAATAGGCCTATATGTGTGTTTTATGTACGTAACCTAGTTCATGTAATTTCATTTCTTTCAAAGGGACTATGAGGATTTTATGTATAAGAAAATAAAATGGGTTAAAAAAAGTTTAAAGAAATCCTTAGAATCGGACTCTGAATCAAAGAATCGAATCCCAATTTTAAGAATTGATGCTGGAATCGGTAAATTTTAGGAACTGACCCAACACTACTATATAACAATATAAATACAACCAAATGATTAGAGCACAATTTTTTTCAAAGAAACACGGATTAGATACAAATGGGAAAAGTATGAGACTTCTGCAATGCTACATTATATAACTGGGGACATAAAACCACAGTGCCGAACAAAATGCTAGTTCCTCTAACTGCGGTGCATTTGCAATCACTCCTCAGCCTGTGATGTCTCCAAGTGCAAAATCAATACTCTCGCAACTCTCCGAGTAATTCCAAGAAACATTTCATTTTAATAGTGCCCCGACAGTTGCTTACATGGCATGTTTGTAAAAAGTAAGTATACCTATAACAGCTTGCTACTATTCTTGTCACTGAAAAGACAAGTGCGACCTTCATCCATCCACAACTTCCTTAAATTCCTTCGCAAGTCTTTCAAAACAAAGTTGCTGCCATTACACGAGTAAATATGGTGCCCTATGGTGGGCAGCAGGCCAGGACATTCAGAAAGAGCCTCTAGAATAGTGAACTTCACAACATTCAGATAACTCTAGAATCATCATGACAACCCAGCCTGAACCACTAACACAACAGTTTTTTACAATTCGTACATATGTTAGTTAAATTTCTGCAGCTTGTTTAAAATGTGTGATAAAATTAATTTTCTGTGAATTTGCGAACACTTGCAGCCTTCATAAAACATGTCCTTGGCCCAAGGAGTTGACCACAAATGTAGCAAACAGACTTGACTTTTGATGGCAAAATGAGGTTCTACAAACAAGAAAAAATTACAATAACTTAATCTATCAGTTTAGTACAGTATTTTAATTTGTGCTAACAAATGAATATAGAAGATTTTAATAATATGGTAGGCAAGGTGAAGAATAAACTCTCAGTGATCAATGAATTTGAAGTGTACAATGTGATAACACTAATGTTTTTGGATAAAAAAATTGCATACGCTTATTTGCTTATTCTGCTGTGATACTAACCAACCATTGCCCGGTTGTTTGATGGGATGACCTTTTTAGCCCCAGAAGGCAGCTTTACTCGGGTCTTCTTGGTGTCTGGGTTGTGGGCGATGACAGTAGCATAGTTGCCAGAGGTACGTGCCAAACGACCTCGGTCACCGGTCTTCTCCTCCAGATTACAGACGATTGTACCTTCTGGCATCGTTCCCACTGGCATCACATTCCCAATCTGCAGGTTCGCTACGCAGACATTTAAACAAACGTTAGAGAAGAAATACATTGTATACTGAACTTTCGCCGTTACAGAAAAAAATCCAGTTATTATGCAGAATGAATATATTGTAATTTTACAAAACCACCACTTTCAACTACAGTACGTAAATCTAGGTCAATAAAACTGTGACAGGAAACAGAGAGGATTAAAGTGTCCTGTGCTAACAAGGTGCAATGGTTTCAGGTTCAATTTTGCAATAGCTGTGTGCTTGCTTTTATCAAATTGGGCCAATTTAAACCCCTCAAACCACCCTTTAGGCAGTCATGCAAACATGCTTGTTGCCCTCAGCAGCTGCACTACACAGTAGTGCATTGTGATAAGAGCAATGTTGTGCTGCTGCATGGGTGCATAAATGCATGACTGGCCATCTGGTGAGGAAGATAGATCTAGGTGGACAGAATCGCCTTTATGACAAGTGGAAGGAAGAAAGGTACAACATGATTTAATCTTTAGAATATAGCTTACAATAGGAGAATGAAATGACAAAGTGCAAGAATTTGTTACACGACACCAATATTAACTAGCAGTGGCAAGAAGGAAAGTGGCATCTAGAAGTGACAAAGCCAAGACAAACTAACATACATGTGCACAATGCAGTCAGGAATGATGACTGCTTCACTCTTCCTGCCTTACAGTTTCAATCATATAAACACAAATTTCTCACAATGTGATTTCTTGATAGTTCCTTGTAAAATATTGAACCATATCCGTGTTCCTGCTATTACCATGCTTGGCATTATGAGATTCAACGGTACCTTCACATCTCTTGTAACTTTTAATATGTAATGAAAGTGTCAAAATTGGGTGTTAATGCAGTACTCTCAGGCTATATAAGATGTTTCATTCAACAAGACAACCAGGCCATCAAATCAAAAATGTTAGCATATTCTTTACGAACAAGTCATGCTGATCTATGTGGCTATTTCAATCAACCTGAGAGTACAGTAGAAACTCTACTAATCGTTTTTCAAGGGACCACAAGAAAAAAATGATGCATGTGGACCAACTACGCACGTGGACTTGCCTCTATTTTCTACCTAACCTCAAAATCTGAAGTTTCACTTTATGTGCTGAGCTGACTGTCAAGGCAAAACATAAGAAAACTCTCTACAAGTTATTATTTATTACGCTAACATAAATTATGGGAAAAAAATAAATAACAATAATAAAAAAATGTAAACAGGAAATTAGGAACTTTACTATCATTTTTTAAACACTTTTTAAATTTAAATATTACATATTTACGAGTGGAATCGTGAAATTACATTACTGTTATGTAATCATTTAAACATGTTGCACTAAAATGGAAATGATTTTAAAACCTGTCTGTTTACAACAAAACATTTTCAAACACGTTTCGCAAATTTTAGGTTAAAGTTACTGATAACTGCACTAAAAACAAAGACAAACGAACGCACGTAAAGAGATAAAATGTTTCCAATGTAAAAACAGTGATCGATAGAGTCCGAGACAATCGATAGTGCTAGCTGCGGCAATTCTCTTCTTGCCACCATCTTGAATTTCTTGTGCCGTGAGCGCAAGCGTTACACGCGAACACTGTCATTCTCCCGTGGCTTTGCACGTGATCACCAACTTCGCTGCAATGTTTCTTCTGTGTTCTATTTCCAAACAAGTTTAGATGTCCTTTCTACCTTAGTTATCTGTGACTCTGACATCTCGTGTTCACATTGTCAAATCGCGGGAAAACGTAAATATCAGCTGGGCATGTTTACTTTGTGGGCACCCATGATGGACTTTTACCGTTCGCTAGAACTGTTAGTTTTAAAATTTACACTGTATGTTGAAATTAATTTTAAAAACAATTGATACGCCTAAATTTTTGGCTGCGGGACAAGATATTTTGAGCTATGGATGCGGGAAAAACTGTACATACGAAAACGATTGATGTGGACTTCTTAAAAATTGTTTTAATAGGAAAATTTTTGGGACCAACAAAAATAAACAATAAATATGGGAAAACGATGGAAACGAAAATGATGCAGTGAGTTTCTACTGTACGTGTATTCCAAGTCTTAAGATGACAATACATTTTAACAGAAATATTGATATTTACTTTAGAATAGTAAAATTGTTTTCTTAACAGCTCACATGTCAAGAAACCATAAAACATTAGAGAATCTAAGGGTGGAATTCATCGTCAGCAAATAAGCAAAACTTGAAACAAGCATGTTATGTTACGTAAGAGTGCTGCCTACCTGCGCGTAAGAGGTTCAACCTGGAAAACCTGGAATTATTAGGGAATTTTTTAGTCCATCTGAGAAATACCAGGGAATTTTCTCGCCTCACTCATTTTGAGCTTCCGCAAAAGACATATGGGAGAATATAATGGAGTTTTGAGAGCTTATAGCATTTTTATCAAAAAATTACCCTCATGTATAGGATTGTTAAGTTCGCAGTTATTTCTGCTGAATGATTTGTCAGTTTACTGGCAAGAGTTTCAGAAAGGACTTGAAATATTTACCTGTACTGAAAAATAAGGCTGAATAAAATGCCAAAATGTTATTTTCATACTTGCGGAAATCAAGGAAATTTTTGGTTTTCTGTCAGGGAAATCAGTAAATTTTTTCTTGCAATGAATGGCCGCCATGGTTATTGGTGTAGTAAAAACAAGCTATTGGGTGTAGTAAAATTTTTGATTGGCTTACGACAGTCAGCTATAATATTTCTTACAGTGGGATAACCAAATGTTCACACATGTACACAGTTGACGGCACTGAAGTGAACTGTGTTATAAAGTGGCAGATGGTTGAGTAGCTTGGTTAAGTGACGTATCATTATTGTTGTTAAGCAAATATTTACCTTCAAATTAAGATACATATTAAATTAAATTCCTGCGGTCGGCTGAGTGATACGTTAACTTGGAAAGCAGTCAGTTTCAAAGTGCGTCATTGCAACTCCCCGTAAAATCCCCACATTCCTAAGCTTTTGTCCACCCTCTCCCAGCGCCAGATTGTCGCGCCCCTAGTATCTCGGTTGAAGCTGTAAATTATGTCTTATAACGCAAATAAAACTTCTGCCGACAAAACTACCAAGAAAATTCAAGAGAGAAAAAAATTGGCAAATTGAATAAGGATTAAAATGACACCCGACATGTGATGCTAAATTCAAATGATTTTGTCCTTAAATTAACTGTCTCCAAGTTTACTCTGAACTAAAATAATGTAAAACAAAGGAAGAGGCCACTAGGCTATCACTATGTACAAAAGACAGAAGCACAAGTACTCACGTTTTAGTACTTGACAAATACACACAAGTAGGATGATGGTTAGGCCTAGTACGTGATGGAGAAAGGTGATGTGCCGGTATCATGAAGTATTGGACGTGGTCAGCCAGTTAAATGATAGATAATGGTTAGTAAGTATTGAACACACACACGCGCAGTTTACATAACCTTGCTGGTGTTCACGTAAATTGTGGTAGTTACGCTATAAAAATATAAAGTCAAACTGTACAGCAAATATTCATCAAAGGGCTTAGGGCAAGAATAAAAATGACAAACCACAAATAATACACGTATGAACATCCAAATGTACCAATTTAAGGGCGCGGTCTACCGCAATTTTCATCACCATTATTTTATTTTTTATTTGCACCAGACATTTTTATCTTATTTTAGACACACAATGTGACTAAATTTGACTCTTATGAATTTTTTTCATCTGTCATAGTTTTCGCGAAATTGCTTGTTAAAGTCATATTTTGCAAGTTTCCGTTTCAACGACAATACTAAAACCAACTGATATACCAAACTAAAAAAAATCAAGAGTGGATAAAGACATTGCAGGCTACAATGACATGCTCATAAAATTAAAGAAAAAAATATTACTTTTATTTTTAAAATTCAAATAATTTTTATTATTTATTTTTATGAGCATGTCATTGTAGCCAGCAATGTCTTTATCCACTGTGATTTTTTTTAGTTTGGTATATCAGTTGGTTTTAGTGTAGTTGTTAAAACAGAAACATGCAAAATATGACTAACAAGCCATTACGCAAAAACTTTGACAGATAAAAAAATTTCACAACAGTCAAATTTAATCACATTGTGTGTCTAAAATAAGAAAAAAAAAAAAAAAAAAAAATGTCTGGTGCAAATAAAAAAAAAAATAATGGTGATGAAAATTATGGTAGACCTCGCCCTTAACATCACACAAAAATACTGGCGTAGGAAAACACGTTTAATATTTGTTCGAACACTACGTACTAATTAACAATTAACATCCCCAACATTTGTTTTCACCTGGCTAACGGTGCACGCGCGAGCAAACTGTGGCGTTCATTTGCCATGTGACTGAGATGCATGCTGTGAGCAATATTGATCATTACTGATGAACAGGTAAACATGCCGTCACTCCAGTTGTTAGGGGTGGGCGAATATGAAAATTTCATTTCGAAGCGAATATGTTGAAATATTCACGAATTCAAATCGAATGTCAAGTAAATCGAAATTTTTAACAAATATACAATGCAAAATAATTTACACTGTTAGGAACTTACCTTGAAGGCTAATTATAAATTGAGTAAAAAAATGAGAGTTTTGTAGTGATTTGAAAAAAAAATTTTTAGTGGAATTATTATATGTAATTGCTCAGGATGTTGTTTCAGATGATTCTGTAAGGTTGTAGTGATACCTAAAAGAATCGCAAAATCCCAAAAAAATTCAGTTGATTTTATAAAACTTAACAGACCCTAAAATCGTATATTTTTTTAATTACTTAATGAAGCACCTGTTGGAATTTTGAATATTTTCTTGCATGTTTTGCATGTTTCTTTATTACCGCTGTCACTTTTAGTAAAAAAATTATCAAATAATGGTCATGGATTTTTGGCAGTTGGCCCAGTATTCAGATCTGAAGTGCTTGGCCCCATTAGTTGATCTTAGAAAATTGCAAAAATAGTTTTCCAGGTTGTCTACTTCTACGTAGTGACATTAGTTACTTTGTATTCACGAGGCGCTTATGGAAACGGGTAGCATTGGTCACGTTATCCTTTTGTGCTGGTATAATATAGGTATGTAGCATTAAAATTGCGTACAAGTAATAATTTATTCCATACTTGAATTACGTACTATGGCAATATGTTTACTTGATAAACTGCTCCAGACTTATTTTTCAATAAAAATAATACGATCCGACATCGTATTTTCCGTGAACATGCATTCAAATTGCCTTATAATAAATTTTCTATTATTTACACATGCGGGAGTGTTTGTTTACGTTTTACGCGCGCTTTCCTTTGTATGGTCTGCTTGCTGCTATCTACACTGCTCCAATCAACGCATGACGTTTCCGACCGATTTACTCTCTATTGAGTAGATCCGAAGTAGTTTCCGTAAGTGCGTACTGATTTCGTCTGAATACCGCATCTCTGAACGTGGTCGCAATATGGCCATGGTCATTACGTGATCGACACACAACTTCACTTGCAAAAATGTCAGTGGGCCAGCAGCATTACATTTGTTTTTAACTGATCCGTCTCTCGTGTTGCGTAAATTTAAATTATTACT
The DNA here is from genome assembly GCA_003012365.1 of Medauroidea extradentata. Classification (NCBI taxonomy): domain Eukaryota; kingdom Metazoa; phylum Arthropoda; class Insecta; order Phasmatodea; family Phasmatidae; genus Medauroidea; species Medauroidea extradentata. Next base: position 21,321 of record PNEQ01002303.1, on the reverse strand, counting down.
TTGAAGTGCATAAATAATTATGTACTGCACCGGTACGTTTCCTTAGTGCATGTGCTATGACACAGTGGCTGTTGGCTGTATGGCTTGCGACTAAGGCCACTCGAAATGGTGCACTTGATGTAAACCATAGACACGGCCTAGGCTGTTTGTTTCCTTTCTAAGTACGGCTTGCATCGCATTGAGTGCAATTTCACGACCATTTAGTTAAAAAATATTCTGCTGCGTAATCTACAATAATCACTGTAAGTTGTATTTAGGCACAAATTGATATAGCAGATGTTGTTGCTACAAAAATTTGCAGCGTTTAACGAAAGTTTCGAAAACTAAACATCTCGGGCTCTAAACAAAAATTATTTAAAGATGTGGTTTCCCTATTGTTTGAATGAAATTAGTTGTTGACGGTGTAGTTTCGGCAGTTTTGGCTGCTTTGTATGTACGCTATTAAGGTTATGTTTTCATTGTCCACTAGCCAATGTGTGTGGTTAGTTTCAAATAAAATCTTTGAACGTTTATAATAACGTGAATTCAACACCATCTTCAAGTTTTCGCCAAATAACAACAATTTTTAAGATGACTTATAACCACCAGAAAATGGTGGTAATATTTTCGAAGTTCGAAGTAAAAATTTTATTTCGAATATGATATCGAATAATGAAAATATTCAATTCGGCTTCGAAATTTCGAAGCTTCGCCCACCCCTACCAGTTGTTAACATTTTCCTTTTAACAACCTTAAGTTATTGTGATCGCCAAATTCTTATTTCTTGAAAAACTGTCACAGGATGTTAATAAGCATTGAAAATTCTCGAAGCACAGAATATTCTGGTTAATTCCAGGTATTCCAGGCTTTTTAAAAAATTCCTGGTTATTTCCCACTTTGCCCAATTGAGTGGCCACCCTGGCTTGTCCTCAATGTAGGCTTCAAATTCCAAAGACTTCTTACATGACCAAATATTGGTTGGTACTTCTTAATAGTGACACAAATAAGAAAGTATGAACATGTTACGCAAGTGTGTAGTCGCGCAACGTTTTGCTGGCTTAGGGCAACTTCATCAGCTGGTGAATTCTGGCCTGCGAAACGTCCCTCAACTGTACAACAATGTGTTCATTCTTTTGTATGTGTGTCAACCAAAATTATCATCACCATTTTTAGATTTTTTACGTGTACCAGAAATTTTTCTTCTTATTTTAGACACAAAATGTGACTAAATTTTGGCTCTTACGAAATTTTTTATCTCTCACAGTTTACGCGTAATGGCTTGTTAAAATAATATTTTGAATGTTTCCGTTTTTAGGACTACTCTAAAACCAACTGATATGCCATACTAAAAAATATCACAATGGATAAAGACATTGCAGGCTACAATGACATTCTCATAAATATATAGAATAAAAATTATTTCTATTTTTACAAAATGCTGAAACTAAAAATAAAAATTTATAAAATTCTATAATTTTTTTAAAAATACAAATAATTTTTATTCTTAATTTTTATGAGCATAACATTATAGCCTGCGATGTCTTTATCCACTGTGATTTTTTTGAGTTTGGTGTATCAGTTGGTTTTAGTGTAGTCCAAGGCACTCGGTTAAATCAGGGTTCCATTGCATTAACATTAGCAAGGAGCAAACAAAACTAATGTGTTACTGCTACACTGACCTCTCTTGCCACAGTACAGGAACTGGCCTGTGTACATTCCTTCCGGGGCTATGAACAGTTCCTTGCGAGTCTTGAAGCGGTACGGATCCCGGAAATGGACCACTGCGAGAGGTGCTCCCCTACCAGGGTCATGGATTATGTCCTAGAACACACCAGTTGTTCACCATAAATCAGTGGGCCTATATGTAATACTACAAAATTTACATTATATATATATTTACATACACACATTTACTCATAAACATCACACATTATGCAAAAGAATCATATTCTCAGTAAATAATTTTCAAAAAACATAATTTTCTTAGATATAACATAAAAATAAAAATTTTCTATTAAAAAATCTTGAAAACCTGCTAATCAATCTTTTGGATGATGTTTTTTTTTCCTGAACAAACACTCAGCCTGAATAACCTCATTTTCAACACTATATGCGCTGCCAAATTAAGTGTTAATTTTTTTGTTTCTTGTGGGTCTTTCAAATTAAACATTTCACTCTCTTGATACGGTTAATGATAATTTTACCCCCATGAGAAATATTAATATCACAGCGACCGAAGGGTAGAAAATGCATGATTCTCACTCTTTTCCGACTTCAGGAAACATGAAAACTGTATAGAGTATGCCGATCTAAACACTTGAATGTATTGTTTCCTTTTATCACACATTTAATTTTACATCTTTGTAGGGACATATCATACTACATTTATGCAACGAAAAAAGAAAAATAAACGTCTTGACTCACATGTTTTCTTAACAACTTGACTTCTTTCTTGTTTGATTAAACAACGAAATGTGTGTGAAACACAAATACGCACCCAAAAATAACTGTAATGTAAATATTTTGCTTCCACGGATAGTTACAGCTTTTAACTAATGTAAACCAAATAACTATTCACAAACACAAAACTAAAACACGCATAGAGTAAGAACTGTAGTCTCGCGTACTGTGGAAGTGCGGGAGCGCACCACTGTCGCTGGGTCAGTGCCTGTACTACAAAATGTAGTTCAAACAATCTTACTGCACATTAAAATCGGTACAGCCTTTCTTCTTGCCTTAAAAAACACAACAAAACTGTGGTAATGTACGTGAAATTTACGGCACGTAACAAAAATATGGTACAAAAACTGTACATACAATTGACCAATGCAA